>OZ030012.1:108798472-109078472 GCA_964023405.1 Apodemus agrarius | reverse complement strand
AATTCATCTTTTTTTTTTTTTTTTTTTTTTTGGTTTTTCGAGACAGGGTTTCTCTGTGTGGTCCTGGCTGTCCTGGAACTCACTCTGTAGACCAGGCTGGCCTCGAACTCAGAAATCCGCCTGCCTCTGCCTCCCAAGTGCTGGGATTACAGGCGTGCGCCACCACACCCGGCTATGAATTCATCTTAATAGATGTGTTCAACCCTGTGGCCCGCAGACTGATGCATCCCAGGCCTAACCCAAAGCTATATATTGAACTTTTTGGTGTGATTTTATTTTGCTTTTAACCCATTACGCAGATGTCAAATATGAACCATGTAGGTGGCAATGTTTGTCATGATGCCAAAGGGTGGACACAGGGCTAGGAATTTGATCCCTAAAACCCATGTGAAAAGGCTGGGTGTGGCACATGCCTTTGTAATCCAGGACTGGCAAGCAGAAGAAGGTGGATTATTGGGGCGCTCTGGCCAACCAGTCTAGGCTAATTGGTGAGCTCTGGGTCAATCAGAGTCTCTGTCTCAAAAAACAGAAGAACAACATGTGAGGTTGATCTCTGCTCCCCCACAAGCACACATGTGTACATGGACCCTCATATATATGTACACACACATACATATGCACCACACACACATACACTACGCATACACACATGCACACCACACACACACACACACACACACACACACACACACACACAGGTTGAACACACCTTTGACTCTCCTCTGGCTCTCAGCCCCTTGCTGCCACTGGCCCAGCTCTAATCAAGGCTGGCCTTCATTGCCCAGCTTAGGCGTGGCCTCCAGAGCCTGCAAGCATCCCCCTCTTTCTACACACCTAGTAATGAACACTGCCCTTAGGAGTTAGGAGTTTTCTCAGGACCTTGCTGAGGGTCAAATAGAAACTAGCCTTCCGTCTTCTCTGCCCTTAAGACAGGCCAGTAGGTGAGGAAGGCAGATACTCTAGATCACTACAAGACGGAGGTGCTGACCCACACCTGCAGGGAGGGCAGGGCATTCAGAGAACAGGAGAGAAAGAGGGACAGAAGGAGGGAGGGAGGAAGGGAGGGACAGAGAGAAAGAGAGAGAGAGAGAGAGAGAGAGAGAGAGAGAGAGAGAGAGAGAGAAGGTGGGGGGAGAGAACCCACCCCAGTCCTGTTCTGTGTGGGTTTGCTGACTGTCTTCACTCTCCTGAAAGATGCTTGGGAAGAGAACCTTTACAGCCAGCTTTTGCTCTGTGGGCCCGGTGGCTCGGTAGCATATATTGTACACTTGTTAGATAACGGTGTAGGAAGACAGAGCAAGGCAGGCAGAGCAACCCGGGGACCAGGCGTGAAGATGAAGCTGTTTCCAGCTGTTGCTCTGAGCTATTCTGCTGTAGGTCCCCGGCAGAAGTTCCGGTTATAGAAGTGGCGGTTGTCCCTAGTCAGGGCTGTACTCAGCTGGGCCCAGAAGCTGCCCTGCCCTCTGGGCTGCTGGGGCCAGAAGAGCACACTCTGGCGGCAGAGGCGCTGGCGCAGTCGCACGTAGCGGGAGCGGTGGGCATCCGGGCGCAGGATCACCAACACCACCACGTCCTTGCGGTCCTCCAGCAGGCGCTGCTGAGCCAGCAGGAAGCTGGTGCGCAGGAGGCCACTGACCCGGTCCGTGTGGGCCAGCACGAACAGAGTCTTGCGGCTGCCATAGATGGAGGCCCAGAGGTTCTCGAAGAGCGACTGGCCAGGTAGCCAATCTCGGTCCTCCAGACACAAGCGCAGGGCTCGGCGACCGCGCCGCTCCTCCAGCCGCACCCGCAGCTCGTTATACACCCAGTCGGCGACCGCGCTCTGCGCCTTATCGAACACCACGAAGGCATCATAGGGGAGAGCTGGGGCGCTGCGCCGCCCGCGGGCCAGCAAAGGTAGCCATGCCAGGCACAGATGGAAACAGTACCAGACGTCCCAGCCGCAGAGATGCTGCAGTATAGGCACCACCACGCCCACGGCCACAGTCAAGAGTGAAAGGCCAAAGCAATCCCAAGAGAGGACCTCATCCAGGCACAGCCGCAGGTCCTGAGCGAAGATGCTACGGCCCTGCAGCTGGCCGGGACTGCCACACTTGACACTGTTAGCCAGGCCAGGCACCTTGGTCTGCACCTCCAACAGTAAGTCTACGAAGGCTGCCCCGCAGGCGCAGTGCAGAGGGTTGCTTCTCACATCTAGAACCGTTAGGTTCATCACAATGGGCCCAAACCAGGAGCGATCCACCGTCTTGAGAATGTTGTGGCTGAGGTTGACTTCTTTCAGCTCGACGGCCAGAGCGAAGAAGGCTGGGACCACGGAGACAATTCTGTTGCCACTGACATCCAGTTTCTGGAGGAGAGTGCCGTTAGGCAGGGTGCCATTGGTCAGGGCCTTTAGTTGGTTGCCTGCCAGGTCTAGGACTTGCAGGTTGGGCAGCAAGGCCAGACTGCTCCAGTTAAAGAAGGACAGGTAATTGTCACGGAGCCTCAGCAGATGCAGGCTCTTGGGGAGGTTGTCCAGGTGCTGGGGCCTGAGGATATGTAGGTTATTCTGAGACAGGTCCAGCTGGGACAGGCCTCTCAGGCCTTGGAAGAAACGGAGATACAGGTCCTCCTCATCCCACATGCGGCCCATACCGTTGCCGCTGAAGTCAAGAAACCTCACCGAGGTGCTGTAGAGATGTGAGGACACACGGCTCTTAATGTCGTTGTGTGCCAGGCTGAGGCTGTGTAGCATGCGCAGGTTGGCCACAAAACTGAGGTTGTGGCCTATACCCTTCATGCTAAAGGCCTGGCTGTTGAAGCTCAGGTCCAGGGCCCGCAACTGCGGTAGCTCACTGAACGATTTCCAATGGTACAAGTCCAGCTTGTTATGGGACAGGTCCAGCACCTGCAGATTGGTCAGCGGCCGGAACTGAGAGCCGTTAACAGCCTGTGCAATGCAGTTGTGACTCAGGCTTAGACACTGGAGATGTGAGAGGTTGACAAACATCTCTGGCTTGATAGCCACCAGGTTGTTCCGAGACAGGTCCATGGTGAACTTGAGGTTCTTACACCTGGCCATGAAGTTCTTAGAGCCAGGAGAGCTCAGTTGAGCTGGGGTGAGAGCCGCAGACCCCAGAGTCTCCTGCTCTGCACCATCGGCCTCTTCAGGGGTGGCTTCTGACAGCCCCGAAGACCTGCTGATGCGATTGTCTGACAAGTCCACAAAGCGCAGGGCTCGGAAGCTACCAAAGATGCTGAGCTGTGCTTGGCTGATGAAGTTCATCTGAAGATGCAGGGTGTGGAGCTCGGGCAGATCGGTCAGCCACCGCAGTGTGGTCTCGTTGAGCAAGCGGAAGAAGATGCCATTCATGTTCAGCTCCTGCAGCGACACCAGGTTCTTGAAGGAACGTGCCAGGTGGAGGCGGGCAAAGGACACCCTCTTGTGGTAATTGAAGGACAGGTTGAGCTTGCGTAGGCGGGTTAGGTTCTGAAAGGCGTTGGTGCTGGTAATGCTGTCATAGAGAAAGTTCTCGCTTAGATCCAGCACTGACAGGTTGGCCAGACCTTGGAACCAGGAAGAATTCAGTGTGTAGAGAGAGCTGTCCTTCAGCACCAGGCCTTCAAGGTAACTCAGGTGACGGAAGGTCTCAGGGTGTAGATGGAGGGACTTTTGTTTACATTCTATACAGGGGTTGGGGGCGTGGTCACAGCGACGGCAATTCCCACCCACATCAAGTACTCGAAGGGAGGTCAGATTGGCCAGGTCTTCAGGCTCCAGGCTGACAATGCGGTTATAGGACACCAGGAGGTACTCCAGGCTGGGGGGCAGTTGGCGGGGCACCTTTGTGAGGTTGTTATACTTAAGGGACAAATGGGTGAGGTTTCTCAGGCCCAGGAGGGCGCCTGGGGTCACCTTCACCGCCCCTCTGCAGCGGTTCTTGTAGTAGCAGTTCCCGTCCATGAAGAGAACGCGCAGGCTGTCCAGGCCGGCAAGGCTGTTGGCATCTAATACCAGGATGTTGGTGTGACTTAGGCTCAGATTCACCAGGGAGCTGGGCAGTCGGGGCACAGTGGTAATACCATTATAGCTCAGGTTCAGCTCCTCCAGGGTCCGCATAGCCAGGAAGGTTTTGGGCTCGATGGTCATGTGGCAGGAGAAGTGCAAGGGGCTGAGGCCAGTGGGCGGGCAGTTCCACTTGAGGTTCAGCTGCCGCAGGTTGGACAGGTGGACAAAGTCGGAGTTATGCAGGTGGTGGATCCGGTTGGAGACCAAGGAAAGGTTGGTGATGTTGGAACAGGATTCTGCCGTGGAGAAGCGGGGCACAGACTTCAGGAACAGCCAGTTGCAGTCCACCAGGCCATGAGGCTTCAGCTCACAGGGGAGGAAGGCAGGCAGGGTACCCAAGGCCAGAGCCTCCGCCAGCACTGCAGCCTGTACCAGGAGAGACAAGGGGTGCGGGGTCCTGCAGCAGACAACCTGTGAGAGGCAGGACTGAGTGAGGGAGTGTCTGCTGTTATTGTACCCTCTCCTACCCTCTCTTCCACACTGGGACTTTCTTCGGGGATTCCGAGTCCTCTCCAAGTGCTCCCACACACACACCCAGTCCCCTCAGAACCACTGTTTGGGTTTAGGCACAGCCACTCAGAGCCAGGACCCAGAACCAGGTCTAGGCTGGAATCTAAACCCCAGACTTGGAACTTTTGCTCAGAACACAAGCCCTAGCAGAGCCGAGACAGACTCCAACAGGCCCACTGGGGCTCTCTCACTTTCTATTCCTCTCTTCTGGGGCCTCAGCTCTTTCCTCCTGACCACAGCAGCTGCTGGAGATCTGTACCTCAGCCCACTGGTTTCCTGGATTCTCCTTGACCAAAATGCAGGCAAGACTGACTCCCTACTGAGGTGGGATCCCATGTAGGCCTTGCTGGCACTGGCTGGCTCTTTTTACCCTCCATCTGACTCCCCAGCCTGACTTGAGAACCCTCTAAATGGCTCCTGGGGGCCAGAAGGCTCAGAGGGAGCAGTAGGCCGCAGGTCTACAGGCCAGGCGCCACCACTGGCAGAGGTCTGGGCCTTCAGCCTTCCCGTCCACCCAGCAGGTCCAGCTCTGTGCTCAGGGAATGGCTTTCGCTCCAATTCCCTTAGGGTTCCATGAGGGTCCCAAGGGCACAGAGTACAGTCCTTTCCACTGCTGTCCCTTCCCATGGTGCCTCTTTCCCCGAAGGGTTAAAAACTGGGGTCCTACCATGTTGGGAAATGGAAGATTCTCCGGAGGCTCCTCTGACAAACTGTGCAGCGGAGAATGATGTTCCACACCAGGGTCCCTCAGAGCACTGAGGAAGTGATACTTTCACTACAGCTTAGTAGCCACTTTGTCCCTACCCTGAAAAAGAGCAGGTGGCACAATGAGTCACACGTCATTTGCATAGTCAGATGGTAGACCCCTTCCTCTTTCCACGCTCCTTCCCACCCCACAATCAGCTATGAGGGTATCACATCTGTTCCTCCCCCACCCCCGAGGTGTGGGAAGGAACCAAAGGCCAGAGTCCAGCCCAAGGTCAATGAGAAAACAGATTTAAAATAGCCCCAGAGCAGGCTGGGCGTGGTGACGCAGGCCTGTAATCCCAGCACTTGGGAGGCAGAGGCAGGTGGATTTCTGAGTTCGAGGCCAGCCTGGTCTACAGAGTGAGCTCCAGGACAGCCAGGATTACACAGAAAAACCCTGTCTCAAAAAACCAAAAAAAAAAAAAAAAAAAATAGCCCCAGAGCTGGTCAGAGCTCTGACACTCGTGAGGAAGGTGTCACCTCACCCTCATGCCTCAGTGTCTGTCTCATGGGTACTCTAGGGACAGTGGCTCTCTCACCTGCTCTGTCCCCAGAACTCTAGGGAGAGCATCTGCGAGCCAGAGGCTGGAGCCAGCATCTGCGTCACCACCGCAGCAGCCTTCACATCTCTCCCAGCAATAGAGCATCTCCCACTCTGCATCCCCAGTTCCTGAAACGCCCGATCAGACTCCAGACCCCAGACCACAGCAAGCTGCTGGGGCTTCTGAGGCCAGGCTGCGGCTGGCCTAGCCGAGACTCTGGCTGACCTTGCCGTGGTGTGACACTCTTCCTGGGGAGATGTGAGTAAATGTGTACTCACCCAAGAAGTATTATGAAATAAATAAATTGTGGCAGGAGTAAGGGAGTACCTGACAGGCCTCTGCCAAGGAGAAATCACACCAGGGCAACAGACCTGATTAAGGGAAGTTTATTGTGAGGGAAGGGAGGGGAGCGGGGACCTGGAAAGGGGGTAGAGGCAGAGAAAGGGAGGACAGAGAAAGAGAGGGGGGGGGCTCGTCAGGAACACGTGTGAACACACACACACACACACACAGAGACGAGAGAGAGAGAGAGAGAGAGAGAGAGAGAGAGAGAGAGAGAGAGAAGGGGGCTGAGGTGCTGATAAGTCCTCTTTATAAGCTGTGTCTCTGCTTCACAGCAGCTGCTGGGCCTGGTGGATGGCGGGTGACTGCAGAAAACTCAGTCCTTGGGAGAAGCCTGTGGAATCTGTTAACCAACAGCTAGTAATCTAAAGCACTGTTGCAGCCAGAGGCCCCTCCAAGCTCCCACAACCAGGGCCAGAGGAGGCTAATGGCCCAAAGGACCTCTGTGCTATCAGTATGACAGAGACCAGGCCAAACCCTTAAGCTAGTACAGGTAGCCTATTTATAGAATCCATCTTTTCTTGGAAAAATGACAGTACCCTTTGTTGAGTTTCAATGTAATTATGCATCCTTATGTTTCAAGGATAGTATTATACCAGGTAACTTATTTTTTCCCCTCGAAATTATACTGGGCTTAAATCCATTGGGAATAAATCACATGTTATTGAGGTTCCCCGAAGTCTGATCCAGGTTGACAACGTTAATATGTATCTGGTTTTCATTCTTATTTCATGGGGTTCACTTCCCTGTATGACACCTCCAGGGACCTCCCCCACCTGCCTTGGAGGTAAGTGCCGCACAACACTGACCCACTGACCCACTTGGCTTTTCGAATTCTCCTTTTGACCCTGGTGACTGGAGCTGATTCTTCAAGCTCAAAGTCCCAGAGACCCTGGAGGGACCTTAAGCCCTGATTTTGTCTCTTCAGACACTGCCCACACTGCTCACAACCTGCATATCTACCTGCTGCTGGAGCTAACACCATCTCCAATCTAGACACCCTGGTCCCGTTCAAGTTCCCTGCAGCCTATTCACACTGAGCCCCTGGAAAGACCTGCCCAAACCTTTCTTTCTCTCTCTGTGGTGGTCTGTATAAGCTCCGCCCAGGAAGTGGCACTATTAGAAGGTGTGGCCCTGTTGGAGTAGGTGTGTCACTGTGAGTGTGGGCTTTAAGACTTTCATCTTAGCTGCCTGGAAGTCAGTATTCTGCTAGCAGCCTTCAGATGAAGATGTAGAACTCTCAGCTCCTCCTGCACCATACGTGCCTAGATGATGCCATGTTCCCGCCTTGATGATTATGGACTGAACCTCTGAATCTGTAAGCCAGCCCCAATTAAATATTATAAGAGTTGCCTTGGTCATGGTTTCTGTTCACAGCAATAAACCCTAAGACACACTCTCTCTATATATAGATGCACAAATATATAGAAATACATATCTATACATGTGTGTATGCATACGTGTGTGTTGCATTTCTCGCTTGCCTAGTTTCTGAAGTGGTCTGAAGAGCATGTCAGATCCCCTGTAACTGGCACACACAGCTGTGAGCCTCCATGTAGTTGCTGGAAACTGAACCCAGATCCTTTGGAAAAGCAGCCAATGCTCTTAACTGCTAAGTCATCTCTCCAGCACCCTCTGTTCCAAACCTTTCATTCTGGGCCCCTCCTCTGCCCGGATCTGTAAACATAACTTTATTCTACTCTATCGATTGTTGTCTCAGAGGCTCACTGCCTGCCTGTCTGCTAACCTAGGCCTAGTCCCAGAAGCTTGTAGCCTCTGTACCGTCTTGTCTGGGTCTAAAATGTTTTCAGCCTCTGAGACTTACTGCTGAATAAGCTCACCTCTCAGTTCTTTCTGAGTGCTGGCTGGCTGGTTCAACTCAGCTGTTCGGGCTCAAACCCCTCTTCAAGCTGACTGACTCAAACTGTCTCTTCTCAATTTCTGACTGAAATGTTCTGCTTGGCCTTATACTAACTTTGGCCATATGTTCTAATCTTCTGGCTCCTTCTCATTCTCTGGGTTGTTCTGTCTTTAATGTTCTTTCTCTGATTTTTCACTTTGTCTGCCACTCAATTTGACATCACTTTCAAACCTGGGTGCGTCCTTCTACAAACTAATTCACCTTCTTCGTTTGTGATTAAAGGTGTGTCCTAAGGGCGTGTCTATATCTCAGCCAGAGAGATTAAAGTGTGTGCTAAGGGTTGAGCCACACCACAACTAGAAATAGTGTTGTTGTTGGGTTTTTTTCCACAGTCTTGGGGCTCACACTGTCATCAAATATCTTGCAACCCAGATCCCTCCATAACTGTCCTGGGCCCCAGGCACCGTCCGCAGTAGTCGAGGCCCTGTGCACCCCGCCTTCCTCTCCCCCCTCCCTCCCCCCAGGTCTGCGGACGACCACACTTCTTGTTTGGATATACCTGGGGACTTTCTTTCTTTGGGACCTTTGAAGATATTCTTTTCCTCTGCCTGGACTTGTTTTTCCCATATTCCCTGTTGGGAAACCCTGCTATAAAGGTTGCTGTCTACCATGACAGGACAGCTCCCTGAGCTCAGGACAAAATGGAGGACTCCCGTTCTCGGTGGGGCTTTTTCTCCTTTGCTGGACCTTCTCTGGAGAATGTCTCTAAGCACAGGTGCAGAGAGCCTCCTGTAAGTGCTGCATTGCATAAGCCCCCCTCAGCCCTTCCTACTGTATAATTAGGTACTGTGTTACAACCAATCAACCCTGCCCACCTGTAACCCCAAGAAACCTCTGAGGAAAGTCGGGAAGCCTGTGGCCAGTTTACAGACTCAGTCTCCTCTCTCCAGATAAGAACCTGCCTGGCAGGTTCTTTATTTAAAGAACTCCTCTTTATGTAAATGAAGTACCTCCACTGTAGCCAATAATGTATATTCACCCTGAAAATCCCCTCCCCGCCCCGACTCCTCAAGATTATATAACCCTTGCCCACCCCAGTAAAGCTGAGCTGTCTCACCTCGGCTGATCCTGGCAGTCAATCTGCTCAGTATATCACCGATATCTGAACCCTGCCCTGCCTCGATTCCTTTGTCCTCGAGGCCAGTGGTCAACAGCGCCTGGCTGGAAGGAAGGTCGCAATCCTCCACATGGTCTAATTTGCCTTTACACATATCACCCTCACTCTGTGGGGCTTTTTGTTTGTTTGTTGTTTTGTTTTTTCGAGGCAGGGTTTCTCTGTGTAACCCTGGCTGTCCTGGAACTCACTCTGTAGACCAGGCTGGCCTCGAACTCAGAAATCCGCCTGCCTCTGCCTCCCAAGTGCTGGGATTACAGGCATGTGCCACCACCGCCTGGCTCCAGGGGGTTTTTGGACCCTCTGATGAGCCTCTCAGATCAGCTACACACCCATCCTTCCAGCACTGTGAGGAAGATGTAGGAGAACAGAGTGTTCAAGGCCCGCCTGGACTACAGCGGGAGAGAGAAACCCTGACTCGATAGAAATATAGACAGGCCGGGCGGTGGTGGCGCACTCCTGTAATCCCAGCACTTGGGAGGCAGAGGCAGGTGGATCTCTGAGTTTGAGGCCATCCTGGTCTACAGTGTGAGTTCCCGGACAGCCAGAGCAACACAGAGAAACCCTGACTCAAAAAATCAAAAAAAAAAAAAAAAAGAAAGAAAGAAAAGAAAAAGAAAGAAAGAAAGAAAGAAAGAGAGAAAGAGGGAAAGAAAGAAAGAAAGAAAGAAAGAAAGAAAGAAAGAAAAAGAAAAAGAAAAAGAAAAAGAAAAAGAAATATAGACAGAAGTAAGTGAACCTGCCAGCCCAGATGTGGCGCTCCCGAGCACTGTGGCCGGCCAGCCCACCCCTCCCGCCTCTGTATCTTGTCTTACTCTCCTGTTGAAATGTTGACTTCTTGATGATAAGAACTTCCGTCTGTTTGCTGCTCTGTATCTGCTGAAGCTATGAACTGCCCGCAGCACTCGGCGTTGGATAGGTAGTCTGGCTATCCTTGAGTAAAGTTTGAATGAATGAATGAATGAATGAATGAACGAACGACCATTCTCCGGAAAGGGGCAGGGTTCTACACCAGTCTCCTGGCTCTGCCCAGACTCTTATCGGAGTGGATCTCATCAGCAGGAGGGGTCCAAGGCACCAATAATCCAGCTGGCTTAGTGGCTTGAGAGCCATCCACACTATCTTCTTGCCCTCCTGAGAACCAGGATTTGGGCTGAGTTTCCTGTGGATATTTGCCAGGGCCCCATCTTTTTTGTCCATAATCCCAGGGGCTTTAATAGGGGTTCAAAAGGGGCCCTGCAATGGGACAATGTCCTGAGCCAGGAAAAAGGACAGTGTCCACCCAGCAGCTGAATGTTTCTCCAGCTGTGACAGGAGGAGAAACCTACCTACCACTCTTCAGGGGCACAGACTAGACCCCAGCTACTGCTGAGTACCACACTTGGGCACTTTCCCGGAGGCTAAGGGACTCCTCATGACCCAGCATTGCTTGAGAATAGGAAAATAGGACTGGAGAGGGGACACGGGGGCACAGGGGCACTGACATGATCAAGAACACACAGGGCTGAAGATCCCAAGATACATGTCTCTAGAATGCCCACCATACCCCAGTGCCTTGGTACCAAGAAACCCCAGCTAGAAGGGCTTTACCAGGAAGGCGGGAGCTAGGTGCAGTGCACACACCTTTCATCTGAGCACGTAGGAGGCAGGTGGCTCCCTATGATTTTGAGGCCAGCCTGGTTTATATAGCTCCACATAGTAAGATTCTGTCTCAAGAAACAAAACAAGAAGCCGGGCGGTGGTGGCACACGCCTTTAATCCCAGCACTTGGGAGGCAGAGGCAGGTGGATTTCTGAGTTCGAGGCCAGCCTGGTCTACAGAGTGAGTTCCAGGACAGCCAGGGCTACACAGAGAAACCCTGTCTCGAAAAAAAAAAAACAAAAAAAAAAAAAAAAAAAAAAAAAAAAAAAAAAAAAGAAACAAGACAAAAACCAACCAACAAGCACAACAATAAAAAAACAAAAACAAAAAACAAAACCCCACAACCAAACCAAAGTATCTTCTTAGGGATCCATCTCCTAATTCCCCCAATCCCACATTATTGTCAGGGGAAACGGGGACAGAGAGCTTGGAGGGCCGAATGCTCCTACAAAGCAGAACCAGGGACTGTGGATGGAGTTGGTACTCTGCTTTTCTCGAGGCTTTTGATTTGATCTCTGATAAGCCATAAAACACAGTGGCACATGCCTACAGAGGTTCAAGATTGTCTTCACCTGCACAGGCAATTTGAGGCCAGCCTGGGGTACATGAGATTCTGTCTCAAAAATCCACCCTCCAAATGAGTAAAACAGACAAAGCCAGGTATGGCGATGCAGGCTGACACGGCCAGCATGAGGGCAGTCAAGAGGCAGGAAGTCTGCCCGGTGTTTGAGCCCAGTCAGTTATGTAACAAGACCCTGCCTTGAGAGAGAACACAAAAATATTGAGAAGTAAAGATCGGAAAACCTGACCCAGACCGAGGCACGAGCCCACAGAAGCCAAGATTAGCCGAATCTGGTTCTTCTAGGTCAGAGTTAAGAACACGCTAACCCTGCCACGAGCCACCTGTGTGCCCCAGGGTCTCAAGATCTATAAGGACAGATCTGCAAAGTTTTGTGTTTGCACCAGGGCTTTTCTGCCGTGCTGCTCAGGCTGGGCTCAAACTACCGCTTTTTTAAGCCGCTGACTTTGTAGTAACTTCTCACAGCAACCACAGGAAACGGCAACACCCAGATCTCCATAAACTCATGAGTAGGGCTGCTGTCTTCACACTCAAAGCATCTCCCACACATCTGAGGCCAGGAGGCTATCAGACCCGCTCTGTTTGTTTTTTGTTTTTTGTTTTTTGTTTTTTGAGACAGGGTTTCTTTGTGTGGTCCTGGCTGTCCTGGAACTCACTCTGTAGACCAGGCTGGCCTCGAACTCAGAAATCAGCCTGCCTCTGCCTCCCAAGTGCTGGGATTACAGGCGTGTGCCACCACGCCCGGCTTTCGGACCCACTCTGAACAGGGAAAGAAAATCTATGCAGACAAAGGCACCCGATTCCCAGAGCCAGGCTCAGTATTGATTTAAAAATATTTTATTCTTTACAAAATACAGCATCCAACCATCCCTTCCTGTGACATCCGGCCCCTGCCAACTGTCCCCACCCACTGTAGCCAAAGGCTTTTGGACTGGGCTGGAACCATAGCATGAGATCTTCTGGTGGCTAGGTTTGTGCCAGGGCGGGGTTCCCTGGTCACCCTGTGCACACGGATGAGAGGCAGGGACAGTGACAGGCCAAGGTCACGAAGTGCTGGTCCAGAGGCCCTCAGAAGTAGCAAATGTGTTCAGCCACCTGCCCTCCTGTCCCACAGGAAGCAATTCCTTAGAGCCCCGCGGGGAGGAAGTCCAGGTGTGGCAGGGTGGCGATCCTGCAGTCCACGTGCCCGGCGGGCAGCCCTGTTCCCAGTCCAGACACCTAGCTGTCTTCCCTGTTCTCCCCGGGGCCCCGGATGAGGCGCTTGTGGCCCCGCTTGCCCCCAGGGCCTTTGGGCTTGGCGAAGGCCTGTTTGAAGGCGTGCTGCTTGGGATGTACCTCATCGTAGAGGAACTCAGCCGTCAGCTCTGCTCCATCGCCGATCTCAATCTGCATGGGTCAAGACAGAAGTCACCGCTATACCAAGGGCCCCCAACACATACCACTCTTGGGGAACCCCACTTCTGGAGTCACCCCTGATGCCTGTCTTCTCTTAGGCCACCACAGGATCTACAGTGCAGGGTCTGTCACCCTATGGCCTGAGTCACCTTCTCCTATGCCCCTCCCCACCAGACCTAGGAAAAGGAGGTGGCAAAGCGACCAAGGCTTGGGCTTATCTGTGCCTTGGGTGGTCCCGAACCTTCGTCCATCATCCAATATTGCGGCAATGAGTCTTGCATGGATGGAGGACTCCCGAGCCCCACATAGAGTGGGGCGACAGGAGCCTGGAAACAACCTATACCTTCTTAGCTATCTCCAGATGGAAGTCTTGCTCGACGGAGTCGAGGAGGCGGCTCTTGCAGCTGGAGTAGAGCATGCGCTCCTTAATGCTGCACTTGTATCCCGGCATGGAGTAGATGAACACTGCAGGGGGCGGGGGGGGGTGTAACGACAAGGCGGTGAGCCCATGCAGGGACACCTGCAGACCTCCCATAGCAGGCCCAAGCAGTGGCTCCCAGCCCTGCCCCCACCATGGCTACTCACCCACAGACTCAAGGGAGTCTCCCTCATGGGTGTGCTTGTACAGGAAGAAGTGGTAGCGGGCAGCATCTCTGGGTACCCGTGAGGGCAGCTGGGCCACATTTGTGGGTTCTGTGTGTACCAGCTCGATGGTCTCCCGTTCCAGGTCCAGCTTCTGAGTAGGAGCAGAGGGGTGTGTGTGTGTGGGGGGAGTTATGAGAGCGACAGTGTGCCCATTAGGAAGCAGGACTGTTGAGAGGGCAAGAGTGTTTGGGATCTCCTCTCTCTGGGGTCCCCTTCTCAAGGTTGGACCTTGGGCTGCAGGGCTTATTCTAAAGAGTCTTTCCAGGTGTGGCCCCCAGCTCTGCCCCTTTGAGGATTCTGCTTTTGTTTGTTTGTTTTTGTTTTGTTTTTGTTTTTCGAGACAGGGTTTCTCTGTGTAGTTCTGGCTGTCCTGGAACTCACTCTATAGACCAGGCTGGCCTCGGAACTCAGAAATCCGCCTGCCTCTGCCTCCCAAGTGCTGGCATTACAGGTGTGTGCCGCCACCGCCCGGCGAGGATTCTGCCTTTTTTTTTTTTTTTTTTTTTTTAAAAAAAGGAAGCTCCCACTGAGATCCCCATCTGAGGCGGAGTGGACTGTCAGAGGCAAAGCCCCAGGAAAGTGTTTGGAAGGGAAAGCCATTCTTCTTGGGCAGAGGGGATAGAGGAACTCTGGGATAGGTCAATCCTGAGGGCCAGAGTAAACCATGGTGTCTATATGTTGTAATGTATACACATCTTTACAGGGTCAAGACGTGGGGGCAGGCAGAGGAGAAGAAAATAGTATGTACTCCTTTTTTTTTTTTTTGAAGACAGAGTTTCTCTGTGTAGTCCTGGCTGTCCTGAAACTCACTCTGTAGACCAGGCTGGCCTCGAACTCAGAAATCCGCCTGCCTCTGCCTCCCAAATTCTGGGATTACAGGCGTGCGCCACCACGCCCAGCTCTAGTATGTACTTTTTAATGTTCTTTTTTTCCAAGATAGGGTTTCTTTGTGTAGCCCTGGCTGTCCTGGAACTCACTCTGGAGACCAGGCTGGCCTCGAACTCAGAGATCACTCTGCTTCTGCTTCTTGAGTGCTGGGATTAAAGGCGTGCGCCACCATGCAAGGTTTAAAAAAGGGTTTTTTTTTTTTTTTTTAAGAAAAAATTGCGTCGGGGCCTGGTATAGATCAGGCTGGCCTTGAACACACTATGTACGGATGACTGAGTTTCTGACCCTCCTGCCTCTGCCTCCAGAATGCAGAGATTCCTGGCCTGTGCCACCACACCTGGTTTTCTGTGCTACTGATGAGAATCAAACACAGAGCCTGGTGTGTGCCCGGCAGGCGCTCCATCAACGGAGCTACAACGTGGATCAGCAGAACAGCCCAGGAGACGGGAACAGGACTCTGTGCCCATTTGCGAATACGTGTAAGCAGCAAACAGGAGGAGCCCATGGCGCCTGGCTTGTGTGTGCTGGGCATGACAGTGTACCCACCAGCTGGATATAGTTGACCGTCTTCTGCTTGAGTTGCTGAAGCGCCCGCTGGGCCTCCGGCTGTAGGGGGAAGGCTAGGCCCTGCAGGGTCTGGTGTTTACTCTCCACGCTAATCTCAGTCTTCACCTGGGGGTGAAGAAAAGCTTCATCTAGCCACAGCCAGTTGGGACCCTACCAAGTGTAGAGTCTCTCCCAGCCCACATCGTCCCATACACACACACCTCATTGATTCGGATCTGCTGGAGCTCTCTCTCAGCCGAGGTCAGTGGGGCAGGTGCAGCACAGGATGACAGGTGCTTCTGGTACCCAGCCAAGGAGAGGTCATCCTGTGGGGCAGGCTCAGAGGTGTAAGTGGATACCCCAGGCGAGCAGTCAGAAGCCTGCTGTTCGTCTCCGCCCGCAGGTCCCAGACGCCCCATCCTCCCATTTCTTTTCTTTGCGACAGAATCTTATGCAGCCCTTGAGCTAGCCTCATACTCACTACACTGCCAACAGTGATCTTGACTGCCAATCCTCTGGTCCCCACTTCCCAAGTGCTGGGAGTCAAACCAGGGTTTCACGCATGCCAGGCAAACACTGTATCAACTACGGTAGATCCCTGTGCCCAGCCCTCCTATATCACTCTGAGCCCGGCACTGAGCTGCTCCGCGATCCTCACACAACGCCTCCCTCACCCTCTGGTCCCCATCCTGCATTCTGGCTTGAGGTGTCTGACCTTTACTGTCCCGAAGAGCTCATCCTTGATGTGGCCGCCTCCAAACTCCTTCTTCACGGTGGCTCGTGTGGCTGCATACAGCATCTTCAGCCGCACCTGAGATGGGGCAAACTGTGAAGACCCACGCGCGGAGCTGCTGCTCCGGGAAGAGGGAGGCAGGGCTCGGAAGCAGGTCATCCGACTGGGCCCGGGCGCCCAGTAGGGGGCGCAGCGAAGCTGTACGAGGCAGCTTTAGCCAGCAGGGGGAGCCTCCACCCAGCTCAAACTCAGCGAGGAGTCAGGCAGAAGGAACAGAGAGGGATCTTGGGAAGCCCAAGCTCCCACAAGGCTCTGGGGGTTTGGGGCAGAACCTAGCATCCTTCCCTTGCCTCCTTAGACCAGAGGCTCTCGTCCGTTCTCCCCTCTTCCCACTGACCCCGGAGCAGGGTGAGGGGCAAGGATCCAGAGAGACTCACAGGCGAATTGTCAGGTGACCAGGCCAGGAAAAGCCACTCGAAACCCTGAGCATTCTGCGAATCCAGTCGGAAGAGGAGGTAGCAGGGCTCTTGGGCATCTAGCAGCGGCAGCACGGCCCTGTCGTAGTCCTGGTCCCAGCGTCCCACCGGCTCCTGCGAGGCACCCAGCACGAGCTGCTCTGGGGGCAGAGGCCGGGTGAGCCCATGTGACATCCCACCTCCTCCTCCGCCTGTGGACCTCTGTTCTCTGGACGTAGCTTTCGGAGTTACTGGCCGCTTCAACCCACTTGCCTGTGACCCTTCAAGTCCCCAAAGCATGAAGCTCCATTGTCGAGGGACGACTATGAATCAGTGCATTAGGCCACGTGTGCCAGCCATGGGTGGCTTCCTTTGTACGCCCCCACACCTGCAAATGCTTGTATTCATGTACACCCACGCATTCGTGCACACACAAGCACACAAAGGAGGCCAGCTGTGTGCTCACCGCCAGCCCGCGACCATGTGGTCCTCGCACGGAACTTCTACAAGGGAAGCTGCACCGTACAACCTTAACTGTGTGCGAACGGCTTCCTGCTCTCAGCTTGCTCAGCACCTGGCTTCATGCCCCTGGCTCCATCCTGCCCCTCTCAGGACAAAGTGCTAAGCAACAGGCTGTCACCCCAAGCTTCAGCCCTCTACCCCAAAGTCAAAAAGCAATAGTAGCCAACTCTTTTTTTTTTTTTTTGGATTTGTTTTTTTCTGAGACAGGGTTTCTCTGTGTAGCCCTGGTTGTCCTGGAACTCACTCAGTAGAACAGGCTGGCCTTGAACTCAGAAATCCGCCTGCCTCTGCCTCCCAAAGTGCTGGAATTACAGGCGTGCACCAGCACAGCCCGGCGCCAACTCTTTTTTTTTAAGGCAAGGTTTTACTATGTGACCTCAGTTGATGCTGAACTCAATCTTCCTGCAACAGCCTCTTGAGGGCTTGGGATTACAGGTGTGCGCCATCACACCCAGCTTCTGTTCCTTTTCTTTGGCTTGCTAGCTTGTTATCTGAGACGGGATCTCATGCTGTCCAGACAGGCTTAGAGCTGTGCTGGAGGATGACCTTGAACTTCTGAGCCCCAGATCTCTACCTCCTGAATGCTAGTGTTCCAGTCACATACCACTAATTCCACTGTATGAAGGGCTATGGATCAAACCCAGGGTCTCGTGTACACTAGTCAAGCACTCAGCCAACTGAGCATAATCATAGACTCTTGTGGTTATTTTTATTTTTATTTTTATTTTTTTGGTTTTTCCAGACAGGGTTTCTCTGTGTAGCCCTGGCTGTCCTGGAACTCACTCTGTAGACCAGGCTGGCCTCGAACTCAGAAATCCGCCTGCCTCTGCCTCCCAAGTGCTGGGATTACAGGCATGCGCCACCACGCCTGGCTTTGTGATTATTTTTGATACAATTTTTCTATATAGCTCAGGCTAGGTTCAAACTTCCAATCCTCCTGCCTCAGCTTTCCAGGTGATGAAAATGAAATATAGGAGCATATCATCCTGTTTAGCTAACTAACAATCCACCATTACCATCATTGTGTATGTGTAAGACATATAACCATGGGTACATGCATACCGCAGTGTATATGCATAAGTATATAGTAGACAACTTTCAGAACTCAGTCCACTGTAAGCTCCAAGGACTAAACTCAGGTCATCTGTTAGGTTCGAGCAGCAAATACCTTTACCTGAGCTATCTTGCTGGTCAGTCTGGACCTGACAGGCCTACTACATCTCTGGCCAAGTAGGTCATCCAACCACAGTTCCAGGCTGAGACCTCATCCGGACACTATCCATGTCCTTGGTCACAGAGCCCAACCCAGAGGAAGACCTGGGCAAAAGAATGGTCCCAGCTGGGCCGTGTGGGGGCGAACACTTCCCCAGGCCCTTTAGACAGGGCACATAATCTGCTGCCTGAGACTCCACATGCAAAGCCACCAGCCCCGCCACCTCTGCAGGTCTTGGCCTCCTTCCCGGCCCGCTCAGAACTCAGATGGGAGTCAGGGTTGAAAGGCAGCAGCTCTAGGCTGGTGGAGCTGGGGAAAGGCTGAAAGCTGTCAGTACTGTTTACTTTGTTGTTTATATTTTTAAAGTTTTTATTTACTTATTTTTATGAGTATTTTGTCTAGATTTACATATGTGCTTGTGTCTGGTGCCCATGTTGGATCCACCCTAGAACCTCTAGAACCGATGTTACAGACAGTTGTAAAGTACCAGGTCAATGCTGGAACCTGTATCTGGGTCTTCTCCAACGGTGGCGAGTGCTCCTAACTCCTGAACCATCTTCCCAGCCATTCGTTCACATTTTAAAACTGGAATGTTTGGGACAGGTGAGATAGCTCAGAGGGGGTAGGTGTTTCTCACCGAGCTTGAGGATGGGAGTTCAATCCTAGAGATCCACACAGTCAAAGTTATTCTCTGATCTAGGCAGACAGACAGACAGACAGACAGACACACACACACACACACACACACACACACACACACACACTAAATTTAAAAATAAACCAGAAGCCAGGCGGTGGTGGCGCACACTTGTAATCCCAGCACTTGGGAGGCAGAGGCAGGCGGATTTCTGAGTTTGAGGCCAGCCTGGTCTACAGAGAGAGTTCCAGGACAGCTACGGCTATACAGAAAAACCCTGTCTGGAAAAAACAAAATCCAAAAAAAACCAAATCCAAAAAAAAAAAACCCAAATCCAAAAAAAAAAAAAAAAAAAAAAAAAGTCCCAGAATTTTATTTTATTTATTTATTTTGGTACCGTGTAGCCCAGGCTGGCTTCTAACTTATATAGCCAAGAATGACCTCAAACCTCTGATTCTCCCATTGTAACTCCCAAAGCGTCATTCTTCTATTTGGAGACGAGTTTCTATAGTCTTGGCTGGCTTCCTCCTGTCTCAACCCTCTCAGATGCTGGGATTAGAGGCATAAACCATCATGCCAAGCTATAGTGGGACTTTTCTGTAGACGTGTAATTTGGGGCTGGAGAGACAGTTCGACTGAAAGCATTTGCTGCTCTCCCAGAGGACCTCGGTTTGGTTCCCAGAACCTGTTTGAGGCAGCTCACAATTGCCTGTGACTCGAGTACCAGTAGATCTAATGTCCTCTCTTGGCCTTCGTAAGTCCTACACGCATGAGCATGTACCCCTCCCTACACAGACACAGATGACACATACATAGTTTTTTGTTGTGGTGGTTGTCTAAAAGCAGATCTATAATTGAGTTTCTTTAGAAAAATCTGGAGCTCCACCCACACTCAACTAGATCATAGCCCCCTACCCCAGGCACTCCCAGGGACCCCGACACTTGGAATGCAGAATTAGAGTGAGTCTACTTAGAGATCCCTTATGCTTCTGGGAGCCACTTACAAGGGCCACCTTACCTGGGAGGTTAACGGACAGGGCTGAAAATGGGGGCCATGAGCTCAACTGTCTCTTTAAGGGTAGGGGGCTCCAGGGGACCTCTATTTATCACCTCCTATAATGACCCTACCCAGCCTCTGAGGACATCTGGATTTGGGGAGCCTGGACAAGCCCCAGTTTAGCTGTGGCCCTAAAGCCTGTGGTGGATTCTGAGTCTGGCAGGCCCTAGTAAAGTAAACGGGACACTAGGCTCACTCAGGGAGCCCAGTGCCAAAGGGCTCGTGACAGCGTGACTGCTGGGAAGGCTGGAAGGACCCTTGCAGGGTCTGGCCCACACCTGCTTCCAGACTCTGTACCACTCCCCGCTGAGGCAGTCCCTGGCAGAGGGAAGAGATCCCTTGTCTCCTCACCCCTAATCCAGACTCGGATGGAGCCTCTGCCTCCTTGAATATTTCTACTTCAAGCCTTGGCTCGAGCGCCACACCCTCATATTGCCCAGTAAGAATCCAGGGGTGGCTCAAGGCCCTCTCAAGCACAGGGTCGCTCTATCCTGCTCTCAGAATGAGCAAGACAGAAGTTCTTTGTGCCCATTTTAGGGACATCTACCATGGGAAGGTTCACAGCTTCTCAGTTCTACTACAGTCAGCAGCCCAGCCAGGCCCAGCCTGCTGACCACACACACACACACACACACACACACACACACCCCACATACACACATACTCACCACACACATACATGACACACACCACACATACAAACACACACCAGACACATACATATAAGACACACAACACACACACACACACACACACACACACACAGTAGGCTCACTTGGCCCCTACCACCTACCTAGACCAGCATTCTGACAAGGTTCATCTCAAAAGCTACACAGCCTCAGGCTGAGGTCGGACAGAGCTACAGGACTCCTATGAGGCCCCTCTGTGAATGGCCTCATCCCATTCTCAGATGGAGACACTGAGGTCTGAAAGGGGCAGGAAGGAAGCTAATACCCCTTTCTCCTATCCTGAGAAGCGACTGGGTTCCACCTCTACCCCCCATGCCCCAGCCCGTGGGGGACACTCACCGTCCTCAATGATGACTTTGATAAGTCGGATGGAGCCAGCCCGGGCCTTGGCAAAGAATTCCTTTAGTTCTTCAGTGGCTATAAGCACAAGAAACATGGTTGTTGTTGGTGAGCAGGCAGGGTGGGTAGGGAAGAGTTTGGGTCTGCTGGCGTCCTGTGGGGTCTGGTGGCCGGGCTGGGAGGTGGGTTAAATATGGTTCCCCCATGTGACTGGAAACCTGAGATGGCCACTGAACATAAGCTCCCAAATTTAGCTAGCAGGAGTGGCAGGCGGTGGCCCGCTGGCTGGACAGCTCTGATGACAGGAAGGACAGGCAGGAATGGGACAGCTCACTTGAAGATGGACCAGTTTCTAAGACAAGCCAGGCTTGCCAGAATGAAGGGCACCCACTAGGATGACCCAGCAGTGACTCAACACCCATTCATCTGGTCAGTGTACGTGGACTGGATCTCATTTAGAGATTCAAACACACACACACACACATACACACACACACACACACACACACACACATACACACACGTGCACATACAAGCAGGCACAAGCATATGCACACATGCACACACACAGACACACAGACACACAGACACACGCACACACTCCTGGATTGCCAATACACATGCAGGCAGCAGACATAGCTACAGAGTATGTCTACACGATGTGTACAGGCAAGATAAACAAAATATAGAGACATAAATTTGCACGTCACATGAATGCACTCGTAGTTCAAGTCTCCAGGCAGTTTGTACCAAAAGAGGGGCCACCAGCCCCAACATAGCCCTATCAAGAGGCGATAAAGCCTCAGCCCCCGGGTAGTAAGGAAGGCTACCTGGAGGAGGAGGAGTGCCTAGGAAGAAAACTCCAACCTTGGAATTTGGGCATCAGAGGTGGAAGGCGGCTAACGACCAAGGCCTCGGTGCCAAGGTGAGGACCATGGCCAGAGCTGGCGGACCATGAGTCATCTCAGCCCTACTAACGGTGGGAGAGAGGGAAGCCACCATCCTAGTGTGCAAGGGACCTGCTTGGAGCCTCCGGATGAGTGTGACCTTGAGGCTGCCAGGGGTCAGAAGAACCCCGGCAGGGACACAGTTGGAGAACTGAGATCACAGAGTATTTATAGGCCTTGGATTGGGCAGCTGATGGGCACCTGAGGGGCGGGGTAGAGGGGCTTTAGGTAAACAAACTCTTAAGTCCGTCCTCAGGTGCTCCCTTTTCCTTGGTCACTGTGTAGCCAGGGGCCTAACTGAGCCCATCAAGTCTTGGGGACAGAAGCATGACTCGGTACTGTACACAAGGGGATACAGCCCCACTGGGTATGCACAACTGATTAACCATGAGCACATGCCTGAAGCTTTAAGCCTGATCTTTGGGGCCCCAGCTCAGCTTAGCTGTGTGACCCCTGACCTCTCTGAACCTCACCCTCATCTATAAAGCACAGACAATTCCCTCAAATTCAAAGGCCTACAGTGAGGAGTAAGTAGGAGAAAGCTGAGGAACTGGACTTTGATTGCATTTTTTTTTTTTTAATCTAAAGGGAGCTATGTTTTACTACTCCTCCTACCTGCCTAGACAGAGAGAGACAGAGAAGAGGAGGGGGGGGCGAGGAAGCTCCCCAGAGGGAGAGGCTGACAAACCCCTTCTACTGTTACCAGGGCAAACTTAAAAGCCATCAGGGAAAGTGACATCTCTTCCTACCCCACCCCAATGCCTCCCCAGTCACCATCAATAATCTAGAGGCCAGGCCTGGGACACCTGAGCCTCCCTCATCAAAGATTCATGCCTTCCCGCCCCCACCTTGCCCACCTCCAACTCTAGCAAGCCTCAGGTTACGGTCCTTCTTGGGCCCCACTCTGAGGTCAACAGGCCTACTCCCATGGCCAGGCCAAGCATGGCACCTGATCCTCCATGGTGGTCTTTCTTGTCACTTCTAGCAGGCCCGAAAGAAGGTGTACGCCTCCATAGGCAGGAGATCGAGTAGCTTCCCTGGACAGGCCTGTCTCGCTCCATAGGGAATGAAGGGATAGGGCAGAGCCTTGGCCACGGGGTCTGTAAGCAGTGTGGGTGGTGTGTGTGTGTGTGTGTGTGTGTGTGTGTGTGTGTATGTGTGGGGTGTGTGTGTGTGTGTGTGTGTGTGTGTGTAACTGTGTAGCACCTCCTCCCTCTTGGAGGCAGCAGCTCAGACCAGACAAAGAGGAAGGAAGGGGCAGGCAGGCAGCAGTTTACCCTGAGTCCCCACTTAGGGGCTGACTCAAGAAACCTGCTCCTCCATCTCTAGGAGAGGCTGGCCCACCGGTGGGTGGCCAGGCTTGATCCGGGTCCCTGCATGCTCTGGACAAACAGGATTGGGATGGGGATGGGGTGGGGCGGGGCCAGGAAAAGCCTCTTGGCTTGTCCATCCACCAAGTAGCCACAACCGCAAGCAAGCGGGGATTCCGGCAGTCGGGCTGGTCGATGGTGGTTGCCCTGGTCAGGGGATCACGATGTGGTGGTTGGAGTGGCTGATGGCCAAACCAACAAGCTGTCTGGGCAAGCAGCCTGGCCCTCCCTGCCGGCCAGAGAGGCAGCCCTTCCAGGCCCACAATAGATGGGGACACGGAGACCAGGTAGGGCCAAAATACCTGGCTCCCAGCTATTGCTTCTTTCTCAAGTCTCTGCAAGGAGGAAACTGGGGCCCTGGAGGGGGCTGTGGGTGTCACACCCTGGGCTGTAGAAGCTTCCTGGAGGTGAGGCAGGAGCTCCCCTATAAAGTCTGAATCCTGACCCTTTCCCCTGCTTCCAGCTTGAAGTTGGGACTTTGCAGGCCTGACTGGAGCAGAGAGAAATCACAATGGAAAACGGAAGAAGTCAGAGGCCAAGGTCAGATGTGCAACTCTCCTCACTCTACTTAAGAAGGAAGGCTGGATCCCAGCTTCTGTCCAACCTAGTCTGCAAGAGTATAGGGGTCCCCAAAGGAGAAAAGGTCAGGATACCCTCTCCCCACATACACACAAGCCCATGTCAGTCATAAGACACCCATGCAAGCACCCATGCTAACACACGCATACTGAGATGTGCCTGAACTGTGCACGCATGCAGACACCCACAGTTTGTGTGCATGCTGCCAGGAAACGCTGATGTCTGAGATGGAACCTAGAGTTAGACACTAGTGCATGCACACGAAGAAGCCTGGACAGGCATAAACCAAGTCTCCTCCAGATGGGCACATACAGGACTGTATACAGAGAACATGTGCACACGCATGTACACTTTTCCAGATGTGCACATCCGGGTACACCCCACCTCCAGAAAAGAACAAAAATACCCAGACCAGTATACACAGGCACATCCGCCCCCAGTTGGGTACACAAGATACTTCCACCCTCGCTGTGTGCATACATGTGCACCCACTCCCGGCTATGCACAGCAGTCTGTTCTCCCCCAAGACGTGTTCAACCCAGGGACTCGCGGCTGCAAAAGAGAACAGGAAGCTTCCCCAGAGGGTACAAGGAGAAGGATGAAGGGACCTAGCGCGGAGCCCCGGTGCGGCGGAGCCCCTGTCCGCCCTCCATCCGCCCTCACCATGGATGCCGGTCTGGTGCGCCATGGCTCAGCGTTCGGCTCGCCCGTGCCGTCGGAGCTCTCCGCTTGGTCCTGGCCCGGCTCGACTCGGCTCGCCTGGACCCAAGAGCTCCGGAGGATGTGGCGACGGCGCCGAGCCTCGCGCAGCTTCCCGGGCGGTGCCGCAGGACCCGCCCCCAGCGCGCCCCGCCCCCGGAGGGCGAGGCCGGCAGAGGCGGGCATTGGTGCCGCGCGTGCGCGCAGGCGCCGGGGTCCGGATGGCTCAGTGCTGGGCCTCTGTCATCTTCCTGGCCAAGAAGGGGCCCCGAGTGATGTTTCGGTCGTCACTTGTAGGCCACGATCCTGGAGGACTGTGGGCGGATGCGCACTTGGGTGTGGGAGGGACTGTGCGCTTACTGCTGAGAAGGTTTGAGAGTGAGGGCCGATCCAGGCGTACCCGTTTGTGATGGTGAGGTGATCTCAGTATAGGTGGGCACGCGTTCGTGTGTGGTCGTAAGCGTGTTTGTGTGTGTGTGTTCTTGATCCTCAGACCTTCCCTCTCAGGTGGAAGCCTGGACTGATCGCCTACCAGTCATCAGGTGCACGGTGTCTGTAGTGGCTGGAGCCTAACGCTGAGAAAGTAGGAGGAAGTGGATTTTGGATGAAATACGGTAGGAGAGACTGAGGTGACCCTAGCAGAGCTGAGGAAAGTTTTCCAAAAAAGAATGTGCATGTGCTAAGTATGACCCAGTGGTGGAAGGACTGGAAGTCAGACTGAAGAACTTCCGAATTCTTAATGACCTTGTCTCTAGTCCCAGCAGCCTTACTAACGGCTGAATAGCAACTAGTATTCTTTAACTATCTCTCCAGCCCTGGGCCTTGTTATTAAGAAATAGATTAGTGGGACTGGACAGATGGCTCGGTGGTTAAGCGCACTTGCTGCCCTTGCATAGGATTCAAGTTTGGTTCCCAGCACCCAGGCGTGACAACAGCCCCTTCTTCTGCCCTCGTAGGATTGGACACAGACACTGTGCACATAGATACATCTGGACCAAACATCCAGACACATACCAATTTTTTTTTACTGAAATAAATAAAAACTTTTAAAAAATTAGATATATTAACAGTCTGGAGAGACGGCTCGGTCAGAAAAGTGCTGTGTTAACATATAATTTCAGATTCCCAGCATCAGAGTGAAAAAACTTGGCTTTACTCCCTGGACTGTGCAGGGAGACTGGGGACCTGGGGAGACGGAGTTTGAGGAGATAGGCCAATACCCAGGAGCTCATCTGCTCATTAGTCAGTCAACCCAGCCAAATGGAGAACGAGAGAGCGAGAGAGCGAGAGCGAGAGAGAGAGAGAGAGAGAGAGAGAGCAATAGAGGGAAATGGCCAACACCCATCTCCTGGTTTCCACATCACACTCTAACACACACAGTATATGTGCACACACACACCAAATCTGTGAGAGAACTCAAGGAATAACTAGTTCAAATGACATCCTTGGGCTGGAGATATGGCTCAGCCGATTGAACATTCCCCTAACATGTGTGACATGTGTGAAGTACTAGGTTTGATCCTTAGCACTACATAATCAGGTGTGTTGGCAAATACCTATAACCTAGCACTAAGGAAGCAAAGGGTCTCTGTGCATTCAGGGCCTTCCAGGCCATCCTGGTCTGCATAGTTAGGTTTTTGTCTCCTAAGTAAATAGGAAGAGAGAGAGAGAGAGAGAGAGAAGGAAGGAAAGAAAGATAGAAAGAAAGAAAGGAAGGAAGAAAGAAAGAAAGAAAGAAGCCGGGCGTTGGTGGCGCATGCCTTTAATCCCAGCACTTGGGAGGCAGAGGCAGGCGGATTTCTGAGTTCGAGGCCAGCCTGGTCTTCAGAGTGAGCTCCAGGACAGCCAGGACTACACAGAGAAACCCTGTCTTGAAAAACCAAAAAAAAAAAAAAAAAAAAAAAAAAAAAAAAAGAAAGAAAGAAAGAAAGACGGGTTTAGGATTAGTTTGGACTACACATTGAGTTCCTGGCTAGCCTGAGCTACATGGATCTTTGTCAACAAACAAGAAAGAGGTTAAAAAAAAGTGGTGAGGTAGAAAACTGGATAAAGGAAACAGGCCACCCACAAAGGTAGATGCTGTCCCACAAGTCTATAAGGAGCTGCTTTCCCTGTTGGGAAGCACTAAATAAATGAAAACTGAACTGTATTTGGAATTTTTTTTGGGGGGGGGGAAGGAGGATGGTTTTTCGATACAGGGTCTCTCTGTGTAGCCCCAGCTGTCCTGGAACTCACTCTATAAACCAGGCTGGCCTTGAACTCAGAAATCCGCCAGCCTCTGCCTCCCAAGTGCTAGGACTACAGGCGTGCGCCACCACACCCGGACAGTCTGTACTTAGAATCTTACCACTCCTCAAGACATTTTGCTTCCTCTTTTCTCCTCCAGAAAACCAGTTCAAAGTCTCTAAGGATGACTGCTCTTGATTGTAAAGTTAATTATCCAGGTGTGGAACCTTTGAGCTTGTCTGTGAGGGCATTTTCCATTTAAGTTTAATAAGGAGGGAAGACCAGCCCCGAGTACCAGCAGCGCCCCCTTGAGGTCTGGGCTCTGAACAGTAAGTCACCTCTTCCCGGTGGCAGGTGGCAGACACAAGTGACCTCGCATTCCTGAGATTGATTGTCTTCTGCTGTGATGGACAAAGTTATTCCTTCCCATAGTTGCTTTTTGCAGATACTTTGTTACAGCAAGAACTAAAGTAACCAAGGAAGTGGATGTACCAAATTATCATCTGTATCCTTCTCTTTTGTTGGGAGCAGGGGTTGGGGGTGGGGAGTGTCTGGCTGTAACTTTCTCAGGCCTTGTCTCCATTATTCACAGCTGGGTCAGGCACTACCTATCAGAACTACTATTACTTCCCGGGCTCTGCAGTCCCTCCATCAGCACCGTGTTCCGATGCCCAGAGTGTGGCTGTTACTGGGTGGGCTCTGTAGGCTAGCCACCCCCTACCCCAAGCTCCTGGGGTGCAGCTGTTTCCTTAGAACCTTCCTCCTTGGGCAGGAGGAACTGCAGGCAGAGCAGGGCTGACTGACTGAAGGAGAGAGGCCTACTGAGCACTGGGCTGGGCTTGGGAGCAGAGCCAGAGGTAGGGAACGCCTCGTCCATCCATCCTTAGGCCTTAGAGACTTTGAATTGGTTTCCTGGAGGAGAAAAAAGAGGAAGCGAAATGACCTGAGGGGTGGGCTGGCTCAGCTGCACTGTCATACTGGAAACCCTGGGCATCCAACACTTCCCCTCTGCGGGCCTGAGTCTTCCCCTATGAGATGGAAATTGTGGCCTTGCAGAGGGGCACCTAGGCTTAGGTGACAGAAAGTGACAGGGACTCTCCTCCAATAGTTATAGCTAACTAGGGGTTAAGGGACATCCTGAGCCACAGCGATGACACTTGCCTGCGGTTGTACGCAAAAGGCAGAGGCCAGCCTGGGCTTCACAGCAAGTTCCAGGCCAGCCTGGGCTACATGGTGAGCACCTTCTCCACAAGAGAGATGCTGGTGAAATTCTTCACTTCCCTCAGTCCGAGGTTGCACCTTCGACCAGCTGGAGAAAGGAACTACAGTCCCCTTGAGTTCCCACAGGTTCCTCTTGTCGGTCACTGGCACTCCAGGGAGGATCTTGTGCAGGCGAGAAGCCATCTTAACTGTAGGGACAGACATTTGGGAGCGGGCTTCTGAAGATGAGGAGGACCAGGGTGAACAGAACTCAGGAGCACTCTGAGCACGCTCTTACTCAATATGTCGTCTTCATACCTCTAAGGACATACTGTCCTCGTCCTCCCCTTGCGTAAGACCGTCGCTAGCAGCGCAAGACTATGGCTCTGAGTAGCACCTGCCCAGCACCCATTCTGGATGACTCTCTCGGTTCCTAGAGTAGAGAGAAGGCAGAGGAAGGTGTGGGTGAGCCTTTGTGCCTTCTCAGTGGTACTCTGACGCAGGCAGGCGTCTTCACTTCGCTGGGCCTCAGTTATCCTGCCTGTAAAGTGGGATACGTGACCACAGCCCCTTCTTACAGAAGGCCAAATAAACTGGCCGCACACGCTGGGGAGGATGGGCAGGAGGGGGCGTGGCCTCTCACTCAGACTCCACCCCCAGGCTTCGCTTCCTCCCTGTGGCGGGCGGGACCCTGGTCCCGCTGTGCGCGGGCAGCCCCCGGCCGCCACGCAATGTCCGCCGGCTGGTTCCGGCGCCGCTTCCTACCCGGGGGTCCACTTCCAGAGCCGCGGCCGGCCGGGCCGCGCTCCAGCCCGGTGCCCTATCACCGGCCCCGCTTTCTGCGCGGCTCCGGCTCCAGCACGGGCGCCACCGACGCCTCGCGCCGCCCCGATGCCCGGCCGGTGCGCAGCCCAGCACGGGGCCGCACGCTGCCTTGGAACGCAGGCTACGCCGAGTGAGTGTCCCTGCCCCCGCGTCCCCTCCCGACCCCCTGCCTGATCCCGTCTAGTTCTGTGCAGACCTGGAAAACCGACAGAGCGTGCACAGCCCCGCTAACCCTCTTCTTGTCCTCACCCTGGGACTCTTGGCACAGCATTCCTCCTTTTTCTCACGTTTGCATTTTCTTTTGAGAAGGTTGGAGGTCCCGGGAGGCCTCGCACCCGACTGGACCCTCCTTTCTTCTGGCCCCTGGAGATGTATGCCCCACACCTCGCACCTCACTCAGGGTTTGGCCTATGCTCTGTGGGATAGGGTTGGGACTGAGGTGGGACTTCCCAAACCCTGGGCCCGCACAGTGACTCTAAAGGGGCAAGCCAGTGAACAGTTAGAAAACGTAACATGGCTTGCAGAGCAAGCATGGGGATCTGGAATTAGGAGCCCCCGCAACCTTGTAAAAAGCTAGGTGTGGCAGTTGGGGCCTGTAATCCCAGCGCTCCGGTGGGAGATACCGGAAGACTCCTGGCCAGGAATTATAGCTGAATCAGTGAGCCCTGATTTAGTAAGAGTCTCAAAAACTAAGGAGGAGGGCAATCCACTTCTGGCCTTCGTGTACACACACACACACACACACACACACACACACAGAGTTGTCCAAGTGTGGCAGGGGACAGCACCAAGACACACCAGTTGTCCCAAGCGGAGTCTCTGTGCCCCACAATAGCACAGATGAGACATCACGGTTGATTTCGTGGCCTTAGGGTTATCAATGCGGAGAAATCTGAATTCAACGAAGACCAGGCTGCTTGCGGGAAGCTGTGCATCCGGCGATGTGAGTTTGGGATCGAAGAAGATCAAGAGTGGCTGACGGTGTGCCCAGAGGAGGTGAGTACTGCCTTGCCTGGGCCCGGCTCTCAGGCTTGGGTCCGGGATGTGCAGGTATGAGGCTCCCCCTGCCTTTTACTGTCTCCCATCCTAGTTCAGGCTGGGCCGGGGGCCGGGGGCTGGGGGAAGCTTGGTGGTACCCGACACAGAGCTCTTCCTGTGCAGTTCCTGACGGGTCATTACTGGGCACTGTTTGACGGGCATGGCGGACCTGCTGCGGCTATTCTGGCTGCCAACACCCTGCACTCGTGCCTTCGCCGGCAGCTAGAGGCTGTGGTCGAAGGCATGATGGCCGCTCAGCCCCCCATGCACCTCAGTGGCCGCTGTGTCTGCTCCAGTGACCCCCAGTTTGTGGAGGAAAAGGGGATCCGGGCAGAAGACTTGGTGATTGGGGCTCTGGAGAACGCCTTCCAGGAATGCGTGAGTGGGGCCGATGGGGAGAAGGGACGTTTCCCCTTAGGAACTTAAAGAACCCCCGGGGTGTAATGGCACACCATAGTCACCATTCCTGGGACTGTGGAGAGGTTGTGTTGATTCCTTCTTTCCTGGTACTAGCCCCATGGTCTTCAGCTCACCCCTCCCACGTATCTAGTTCCTACTGTGTGCTAACTGCTCACCTGTACGTGCTGTTGGCCCTCGGTGCAGGCGGTGGTTTCTCTTCCTGTTTTGAATTACACTTCCCTTGTGTAATTCTCTTTGCGAGGTATTCAAGAGTTAATGGCCAAGCTTTTGAGCGTACCGGCCTGCTTGTGGGGATGCCATTGTAAGGAGGTGGGGGACTGGAGGTGGTGGCGGGGGTTTCAGGCGTTTTAACAACCTTGGTCGACTCCAGGATGATGTGATTGGGAGAGAGCTGGAGGCCTCGGGCCAGGTGGGTGGCTGCACAGCCCTGGCTGCAGTGTTTCTGCAGGGGAAGCTCTATGTGGCCAATGCTGGGGATAGCAGGTGAGTGGACCATTGCAGGCAGGGGTGCGGGCCGGAGGGGACGGGGGTGGGGGGGGAGGGTTAGAAATGGGGAGGCTTGGCTGACCGAGATGCATTTGTACTTGGCGTGAGCCAACTTATAAGGGTGGACAATGATGCTAAAGCAGGCAGGACCATCAGTGCCACGCTAAAGGGCTTTACTCTGTAGGTCTTAGAGTCCCAGAGGGATTTGAACAAGGGATCGCAGTGGCTAGAATTGGGCCCTGGTTGGAGAACGGTGGCCATGGGTGAGTATGGCAGTTACGTCATAAAGCCCTTCCCTCCCTCCAACCTGTTCAGGGCCATCTTGGTGCGGAGAGAGGAGATACGGCTGCTGAGTTCTGAGTTCACCCCAGAAACAGAGCGGCAGCGGATCCAGCGGCTGGTAGTGCCCTTGGCAGGGGAACCCCGTCCGGGCGGAAGACCATCTAGGGCCCTGGGAGGGAGCCTGATCTGAACGTGGCCTCCCCACCTAGGCCTTTACCTACCCTGAGCTTCTGGCTGGGGAGTTCACCCGACTGGAGTTCCCGCGGCGGCTGAAGGGGGATGACTTGGGGCAGAAGGTTTTGTTCAGGGATCATCACATGACAGGCTGGTGAGCTGGTGGGATAAGGGCGTATGGTGGGAAGAGGGCCAGGGTCCAGGCTCACCGTGTGGCCTGAGGCAGTCCTACCTGGGCAAGGGGGGGATGGGATGGCTTGGTGGTTGGGCTTTAGGATGGGCGACACGTCAGTAGTGTGTAGGTTTTTTGGCTGATTCCAGGTCTATTCTGGCAGGAGCTACAAACAGGTGGAAAAGTCTGATCTCAAGTATCCACTGATTCATGGACAGGGTAGACAGGTTGGTGTCCGCCCCCACCCCCCACCCCCCATAATCCCTCTCTGGTTGCTCCTTGAAGGTGCGGTCTTTGTCCCTGACTAGCGGCTGTGGCTGGTGTCCTGGGGTCCATTCCCTCATGACGTTTCTCCTCTAGAAGCCACTGTTCATTTCCCTCTTTGTGCTCGGCAGAGCCCGTCCTTGGGCATGTGATAAGCTCTCAATCATCTCTTCCCTCCCACCCCCTAGGCTCGCTTACTGGGAACACTGGCAGTCTCCAGAGGGCTGGGAGACCATCAGCTTAGAGTCCTGGACACCAACATCCAGCTGAAGCCCTTCCTACTCTCCATCCCACAGGTGACAGAGTAGTGTCGCCCGCCCCAGCTTCCGCCTGCCCAGAAAGGCAGAGCGTGAACCTGGCAGGAGCCGGGAAGGGAACACTGGAAGATTCTTAGGCTTAACTTGCAGGTGACTGTGCTGGATGTGGACCAGCTGGCATTGCAGGAGGATGATGTCGTTGTCATGGCAACGGATGGGCTCTGGGATGTCCTGTCCAATGAGCAGGTGGCACTGCTTGTGCGGAGCTTCCTCACTGGGAACCAAGAGGACGACCCACACAGGTACTGTGGCTGAGGGGGACCTGACTGGACCTGGGTTGGTGCCACCAACAGCAGGGCGGGAGGTCCGATCAGGGCGCTCTTAAGCTTTCCCAGGGAGAGAAAGTATGAGCAAAAAAAAAAAAAGACCCAAGTCCAGTTGATAATCTAGGTTATGACCCTTTCAGGCCTGTTGTTTGTCCTACAGTTTCACCACATTTAGGGGCTCTCCCAGGTGTCCTGCCCTTGGCACTGTTTTGGAGGGCTAGCCTTGGTCTTCTGCTCTATCTCCAAAGTACATCTACAGGGCGGGTCTTTTTACAGGTTCTCGGAGCTGGCCAAAATGCTGGTACACAACACACAAGGGAAGGACAGTGGTGCCACCGGAGAAGGGCAGGTGTCCTACGATGATGTCTCCGTGTTCGTGATTCCTTTGCACAGCCAGGCCCGAGAGGGCAGTGGCCACTGAGGATTCAGATACTACACTCTTGGAACCTCCTTAGGACCAATGCAGACTCAGCGTATGTCCGCTGTGGCCAAGGGCAGGCCCTGCCTGGCCTGTTCTAAGCCACAGCCTAGTGCTTATCAGGTCTGTTTCTGCGATGGTAACGTCCCTCCGGCAGAGGTACCTTACAGCATGTGGTATCTGTGTTGGATCCTCTGCAGGATAAAGGGTTAGGGCACTAAGCAGCCTTGGAGAGCAGGCAGCTTGTTTGGTTCTAACTTGTGAAATCTCCAGTTATTCTCCCTTTTATGGCTTTTCGAGACAGGGTTTCTTTGTATAGCCCTGGCTGTCCTGGAACTCACTCTGTAGACCAGGCTGGCCTCGAACTCAGAAATCCACCTGCCTCTGCCTCCCAAGTGCTGGGATCAAAGGCGTGTGCCACCACTGCCCAGCTCAGGTTATTCATTTAACCATCCATCCACACAAGGCACCTTCCGGAAACCTGAACAGTCTCACATGTTTAATTAAGAATAAAGTGATCTTAGTTATTTATTTTCTCTCTTTCTCTCTCTCTCTCTTTTTTTTAAAGATGGGGTCTCTGTTATGTAGTTCTGTCTGTCCTGGAACTCACTCTGTAGACCACGCTGACTCCAAACTCAGAGATCACCTGCCTTTGCCTCCTGAGCAATGGGATTAGAAGTGTGTACCAGGCTGGGCGTGGTGGCGCACTCCTGTAATCCCAGCACTTGGGAGGCAGAGGCAGGCGGATTTCTGAGTACGAGGCCAGCCTGGTCTACAGAGTGAGTTCCAGGACAGCCGGAGCTACACAGAGAAACCCTGTCTCGAAAAAGAAAAAAAAAAGAAAGAAAGAAAGAAAATAAACATTGCATTTTACCTGGGTGGTGGTGGCGCATGCCTGTAATCCCAGCACTTGGGAGACAGAGGCAGGCGGATTTCTGAGTTTGAGGCCAGCCTGGTCTCCAGAGTGAGTTCCAGGACAGCCAGGGCTACACAGAGAAACCCTGTCTTGAAAAAAAAAAAAAGAAGTGTGTACCAGGCTGGGTCAGCCATCTTGAGGACAGCTCCTGAAGCCTGATCAGACCCTGCCTTGCTCTCTGCCTGTGAGGGACACGGGTCCCAGATAAACTTTGTGGAGTAAAATGGGTGTGAAGTCTCCAGCATTGGCAGAGCTGACTGTCGCTGCCCGGGGCCTGGCTGCCAGTCTGGTTGCTTTCCCCCAGTCCCAGGCCCGCCCTATCCACCAACAGTCTGTGCTGTTCTCTAGCCATGCCAAGTACAAGCCCTTCTCACAAGCCAGTTCTCCGTGTTTCTAACCTTCCACTTTCAGCCAGCCTGGCGCTATCCCCGCCCACTCTGGCATTCTCCTGCCCGCTCTACTGTACCCAGCCAGCCTCCAAAGATTCACATACAGGATTCCCTTCACACATACAACCAACATGCTATTAAATGTTTGCATGTAAAAGACCCTGTGAGCCGGGCGTGGTGGCGCACGCCTGTAATCCCAGCACTTGGGAGGCAGAGGCAGGCGGATTTCTGAGTTCGAGGCCAGCCTGGTCTACAGAGTGAGTTCCAGGACAGCCAGGACTACACAGAGAAACCCTGTCTCGAAAAACCAAAAAAAAAAAAAAAAAAAAAAAAAAAAAAAAAAAAGACCCTGTGAATCATGACTTACTCACACAGGCGGACAATTTTGCTGTTTCTTGTGGCCTCTCACTGACTTCTTTTTAGTCCTACCATGTAAACCTGCATACAATCAGGACTGGCCCTATGCTCAGTCCCCTCACTGTTGCCAGGAAATGAAATGAGACCTTTAATTACCTGTGAACTCTGGATTGGAGGCACCAGAAGGGCTGCCTTTTTACTTAAAAAAAAAAAAAAAAAAAAAGTTTTGCAAGAATTTCATTGTGAGGCTTTGTTGGTTCTGTATTGTGGCCTCAGCCTTGGGATCCGTTGGCTTTTGCCTCTAGAGTGACAGGTTTCTCACTCTGAAGGCCAGGCTGGTCTGAAAGTTATATAGCCTGAATTGACCTCAGTTTTGTGACCCTCCTCCCTCAGCCTAAGTACTGAGATAGAGGTGTGTTCTACCGGATTCGATCTTTTGGGTGGCCTGCTGTAGACATGCTAGTGAGGGCGTAACACAAGGCTGCTTCCCTCTTAGCTCCTTAACTTGCCAGCGGGCAGTGGTGGCACATGCCTTTCGTTAGTCCCAGCACTCAAGAGGCAGAGGTAGGCAGATCTCTTGAGTTTGAGGCCAGCCTGGTCCAAGTAGTGAGTTCCAGGGATGGCCGGGACTTCACAGAGAAACCCTGTCTCAACCAAAACCAAACCAAACCCTCTGTCACCATCTAGAGCTTTCCGAGGTGCAGAAGTATCTGTTGAAAGAGCTTTACCTGACTCAGTTTTAATGTACAACCAAGGGGGCTTCAGGCAACATTCAGCTCTGGATTGCAGTGAGGGAGCTGTCGGTAGATGTGTGCAATTGATTCCTCTGGGATGCTCAAGACACCTACTTCCTTTATCTTGATTTCATTTCCTGTTACTCAGGGAAGACCTGACGGAGCACTCGCGTTTTCCACTTCCCATGTAACTTGTGGATGGACCCACTCCTTACCCCAGCAGCCCCAGGCAGTCCGCTGACAGACGCTAGAGCCTCACTGTCTAAGGCTACTGAGTTAGCTTCCTCTTCCTTCAGCACATTCCCCCACATCCTCTCAGAGCAAAGTGTAGGCAACATCCTGTGCCTACCGCTTGCCCATACCAACTGCTAAGCCAGCCAGCTCAGCCCCGCAGCCTACTGTCTGTTCCTCTTGTTCACAGTACAACCAGAGGGCGGCAGACCAGGCCTACTGGAGTATGTCAGTGGAGCTCCAGCAGGCTTTTCTTTCTTTTTTCTTTTTAACTGCACATGTCTTTAATTAATAAAATCTACCAAAGTAAAATATGCAATGAGAGGGATCAACGGTTCCCAGAAATAGCCTCATGGTAAGTAGGGTCGGGCAAAGTAGGACAACAGATTTGGTAAACAACACACTATCTAGGGAAATGTCAAGTCTGTAGAGGCTTTGAACCCAGTCCTGGGGTGCAAGTATTTTAGTCTACATGGATCGTCAAAGCTACAGCTTTTGAAGGCGCTTGCGATGCTGCTCTCTTTATAAAGGTGGCAGTCTTATCTCTGGGGCAGAGTCTGATGGTCAACTGCTACAGAGTGAACCGAGTCCACAGCTTTTGTTGATGGAAATGGGCCAGTGGTGCTGTAGTCTGGGTGTGGGCAGCCAGCAGCACACCCAAAATGTTCCCCAGGCCTGATGAAGACTGGAGAAGGGAGTCAACATCTGCTAGGCTTGGGGACGCGGGAATCACCAGTGGCCCCAGCGTTAATGGGATCATGATCTCCTGTGCTGGTGCCGTGAGGGTGGGCTTTCCCACCTCAGTTCCCAGTTGTTTTTAGATATTCTTGGGTATGCTCCCTAAAGTATCTAGACCTCCAGTTCTTAAACCATATCCAGATCTGGTATTTCATCACACAAATGCTTTGTGCCAGCTCCTGGTGCTGCTCCAAGGAAGGATACTTGGACTTTTCCAAGAACAAGTGGCGCCGAGAAACAGGGGCAAACCTGCAAGCCTAGGTTCACTGGGGTTCCTGGAGACACTTGCAGACCTTCAAGTAATGGGTGGATTTGTGGTCTTTGGAGATGAAGCATTGGGGGGCCTGGAAGCCTTTGGAGACTTTCAGGTAATAGAGGGCTTTGGGGCACTTGGTGACAACGAGGAACTTAGCAGGGCTGGAGGCATTTGGAGATCTGAGGACAACTGAGGACTACAGATCCAATGTGTGGGTAGAACTGTTGGGGAGCATTCTGCACTGGACAGCCGGAGAGTCAGCAGGCTTTTTTTTTTTTTTTTTTGGTTTTTCGAGACAGGGTTTCTCTGTGTAGTCCTGGCTGTCCTGGAACTCACTCTGTAGACCAGGCTGGCCTCAAACTCAGAAATCCGCCTGCCTCTGCCTCCCAAGTGCTGGGATTAAAGGCGTGTGCCACCACCGCCCGGCAGCAGGCTCCTTTTTAAATTTGTGACTTTGGGTGTAAATGGCACGGCATGTGTGGAAACCCAAGGACGACTTTCAGAAAGTGGGTTTTCTCCTTTCACCGTGGGATCTGGGGACTGGACTCAGGCCATGTTTGTATGGCAAGAACTCTGAGCTGCTGATCCATCTTCTTAGACATTCCCGCCAGGCTTGAGGCCTCTTATTCTTAGAGCAGTCTGAGCAGGAGAGCCAACATGGCTATTTTCTTCCAAGTGGCAGGTCAAGGTTTCACCTATTCTGATTCAGTCAAGGAAGCAGATCCTAGAGTTCCCACGATTTCCAAGGCTTTACAAGCAGTGGCTCAGTGAATCCTACTGCCAGAAGCTCACCTCCCATCACAGGGCGGGAGGATGCCATGTATTCTAATGAGCCAATCAGATCAAAGCTTGAGGTAAACAGTGTGGGACACAAGGCAGACAGTGAGGTGGTCTCTGAAGAGGGGTTGAGTCAAACTCCTTTGCTAGTTACTCATTACCGGTCCTGTGGTAATTTAATTGGCATCTGGGATTAAGGGACTTTGCTTGGGAGGGGTGTGTGTTTCTGTTACCCAAAGGCCTAAAGGAAGGCTAGCATTTCCACTGAATACACTGGACAACCCATTCTGTCAGAAGTGAACTAGGGAATGTTACAGAAACTCAATGGGAGAGACTGTGAACCATAAAGTCCTCTTGACGACTGGTAACATGGCAAAAAAAGTTTATATGTTAAGTACAAAAAGGACAAAATTGTATGTACAGTAGAATAACAACTATGTAAACACCAAAGTTTATGCACAGAGATATCTAAAGGAACATTTAACATCAAGATTAACAGTGGTACCACTTGGGTGGCAAACTGGTTCTTAAAGATCTTTCAATTTTCCTTCATAAACACTAATTATCAGTTACAACAGGGAATAATTTATTAAAAAATACCCCAGTGGCTGGTGGTTGAACAGTGCAGTGTCAGCTGTCACATGTAGAGGCTCTGGCTGATTTTTCAGAGGACGGGGAATACATCCCAGTCCCCAAACTGCCATCTCTGCTTTCCCCCTCTCTTATTACCCTGTGACCATGTAAATCCCAGTTGTACCTTTTCCTACCAATTTGGAAGTCAGCTCTGCGGCCACAGGGCCCAGCAGAGGCTGAGGCTGTGCCTTCGAGAGCACGGTGCCTCAGCCCCTGGACACTCAAGACAGCTCTCCTGCAGTCAGGCAAGTCGCTCTACTTTCAGGCTATGTGGCCACATTAATCTAGAACTACAAACATCTGCCTTCAATAGTTCTTTCAAACAGACTTTTAAACCCTGAAGGTAGGCAGGAACAGCTCTGATCGCCTGGTTCCTACTGTCGGTCCATTCTGGGAAGGCAGAATTTTATAGCAGGATTGTTCAGTAAAACTTACAGACTTCAGTGTCAGTCCAACTTTTCAGTTGGAATAGCAAGTCAAAAAGCAAATCAGCATTGGTGACTGGAAGGCTCTCTGCTGCTGAACAGAAGCAGCGACGGTCTGACCGCCACCACCCTAGCAGCTGGGTACTCTTGGGCAAATCACAACCCGCTGGATCTTGATTTCTGGATCTGTAGGGACACTGCTTGCATCAGTGTTTGATGGCCGTTTGTTCTACTCTAAGGCTGCCAGGCTGGGAAGAAAAGGTCAACTGCAACCCATCTTGTCTGGGCCTAGCTAGTCTCTCAAGAAAAAGCAAGAAAAAGGGCAACAGTGTAGACACAGCAGGTGACAGTGACTTATGGTTGGCCAACAAGTTCTGACAAACTTAAAAACACTGTGGTTCCAGCACCCTGTCCCTAAATGCCACAAGCCAGGCACAGAAGCCATGCAAAAGTGACTGTCACACATATACAGGTGCAGACAGAGCATAATCAGGCAAAAAAGAATCTAATACTGTAGAGAGGGCCCCAAAGTGTGGCTTAAAGAGCACAAGGGAGTCATCCCAAGGCCCCCACTTAGCTGCCATGAACCCACAAACACTAGAAGCTCTGCTTCACGTTGTATCCCTAAGGTTAGCAGCAAAGACTAACAGTTGTGGCACACATTATCCACAGAGTCATTCTCAGCTGCAGGGTTCCCTCTCCGGCTGAACCCTTGATAACTAGATGAGACAGGCATATATACCTATGTAATGTGCATGTCTGCACAAATGCATTTAAGTGGGCACACACAGTGTTCAAATACAAACATATCAAGGGTCATATATAAAAAGGCTAAATATAACATATAACACAGGCCTAGAGCCAGCTCTTGGTAGGAGCTGTAGAAGAGGGATTTCATCTGCTGACTATGTACACAATTTGTGGTGGGCAGGGAAGGAAGGCATCAGTGTAAACAACTCAGACTCATTCCACAATACTGGCCCACAGGAAAACGTGATGTGACTCAGGTACAAAAATAAACTACTACCTTGCTTTTGTACAAGCCAAGCTCGGTAGGACCCCCCCACAAGAAGACTGTGGGATTGTCTCAATGGGGGAATTGCACCAGGCTGCAAAACCTTTCAGCTCTCAGAATTTACCTGCTACCCCCTTCCCCCCTTTCAGACTCTTGGGCCTTTTGTTAGCCAACATCTAAACCCAAGATCTGCCCCACCCACCCATACAGGAATAGGGTATAGCCTCCTGACAAACAAGGTCCTTCTGTACCTGTCCCTTTCTTTGACCCCAAAGTATACGAAGACTTATTTTTGTAAATGTTTGGCACCTAAGAAACATGATGGTTGTGGAATAATGCCACAATTGCTTACACAGGGAGACCCAGTAACAAGACATGCAGGGTGAGGGCAAGGGGTGCTGAGCTGCCCTAGCATCTCAAGACCAGAACCGTGGCTTCCCATGCATCTCTGCGGTGAGAAGGATGTGCAGTGGTGACTTCACTGGCTCCTCAGCAGCGAGTACATTCAAGATTGGAGGGGTTCAAGAGCCCCACTGTAAGCTAATCACAAGTCTAGTCACACTCTGAAGAGCCGGAGAGGCTGCGTGCCAACTGAGTCTGCAGCACCAAGAGTCCTTTTGAAGGTGCTCAGCAAAGTAATCCTTTAGAGCGATGGACAGCACATCCTGGGAAGGCAGGCCATGTGGAAAGATGTTCTCCGGGCCCAGTCAAATGATCAATCAATCCCACTGTCATCTCAGTCACCTCTGACTTCCTGTTGATCGCCCTCACTGTACAAATAGCCCAGCAGCATCAGTATCAGTCATCAATGGTGGGCAACCAGAAGGCCTGAAAGGAAAACACACATCAGCCTTTAGGCATCTCTCACTGTGGAAGGCTCTTTTTCCCTACCCATAGCATCAGTCAAGGGGCCCAACCCCAACAGTGAAGAAATTATGGTCTGGTGATCCTTACTCCTGACTTCTCTCTAAAGTCAGAGCCTCTGAATGCTGGCTCTGTTTACTTCCAACACCCACTCTGCCCAGTGTGGTGTGTTAAGGAAGCAGTAGTACCGTGTGGGTAACCTGGCCACACAGCTAGTCTCAAGATGGTCTCACCCATCATACCCTTTCCTTCCAGCGTCTGAAAAGAAAGAAGGGCTGGAGGAGACGGTTTTGTTGTCTTGGAGGGCTAGGTGGCCTTTTGGCTTCCCGTGTCCTATGCTGATCTCAAACTCATTATATACTTAAAGATGACCCCGAACTGATCGCTACACCTCTACCTTCCAAATGTTTAGATTACAGGTGTGTACCAACACATCCCAGCTTAAATTAGTTTCCTCTGTCCTCCTGGTACTGGAGGGACTGAGCCCAGCCAGGGCTTTATACATAGCAAGTATGTGCTCTAAACTCCAATTTCCAGCCATTGCTACATTTCTTCTGGTAGTATCTTCTTGGTTTCTAAAAACAAGAAATGGGCGAGGTGCAGCCCCAGATTTAGGCCTCAATATCAGGGGAAGAGTGGGCACTATGATCTGGATGAAGGCAATAGAGGCCTCATCCAAGTGCCTCCTTAGAGACAGACTTCAAGGGAAACTAGAGACTAAGACTCATCTATCACCCAGCTCCAGTTCTGTTTTCTAGAGTTACATCTGTGTATTTGTATGTGCATGTACACACACGTACGTAGTGTACACACACACACACACACACACACACACACACACGAGCTGATTTTCTCCTTCTGAGTTCCAGAGATCAAATTTAGGTTATCAGGCACAACAGTGAATATTTCTTCTGTTTACTTCCAACACTCATTCTCAGAGCTGTTTTCTTATTTTCAGTTTGACAAAAAGCCTCATATAACAGGCTGGACTAAACTCCAATTCTCCTGCCTCTACCTCCCAAGTGCTAAAATTAAATGTCTGTTACTTAGTCTGACTGAATTTGATCCCTGGAACTACACTGTGAAAGGAGAACCAATTCCCATAAGTCATCCTCTGACTTCTCCATGTGTGCCCCGGCACGAGTTCAAGAATACACGAAGTAAGAACAAATGAAGCTGGGTGTGTCGACACTCGCCTGTAATCCCAGCTCTTGGGAGGCAGAGCCAGGAGAATCTCTGAGCTCCAAGACAGCTAGGTTTACAGAGACCCTGACTTGAAAGAGAAAAAAAGAAAAACCATATACACATATATAAACAAAACGAAAATTGAGTGCTAATTATGAACCACTAGAGAATTTCTGAGGAAGTTGATGAAAAAGAATTTGGAAACAGAAAGGTTACCAGGCATGGCAACCTACAGCTCTTGCTTCAGCATTCGGGAGACTGAAGGGTGGATTCATGTGAATACGTGTCAGCCTGGCTGTCAGCTTGGCTAGAAAACCCTTATTCCCAAAAGCCAAACCAAAGCAAAACAATATTCCACCCCCTGAGAGGCTGCACCTATAAAAGGCTGGTCAGAATATGCCAAGGAGTGGAAATAACGTCCAGAGGCCTAAGTAGGTTGGGCCTAAAATCTAGGGCCAGAGCAAACTACGCCTGTAAATCTCTTGGGAGAGCATAGGTCATTCCATCTTACAGCTTTTTCTTTCTTTTTTTTTTTTGAGACAGGGTTTCTCCATGTAGCTCTCTGGCTGTCCTGGAACTTACTCTGTAGACCAGGCTGGCCTTAAACTTGGAGATCTACCTGCCTCTGCCTCTCAAGTGCTGGGATTAAGGGTGTGTTCCACCACTGCCCAGTAGATCCCATCTTACTGGAAAAGGAATTAAAATAAAAAGAACAGCCTAGTCAGATATCTATGATGCAGGGTTAACAGGGAAGCCATCACTTCTGAAACAGGAACTTGTACTATGTGGAATACAGCTTACTGTCTGAGGTACCAACTACCTCAAGCAAAGATAATCTCTCTATGGAAACCATCTCTCACTGTTCACATACCATGTTAGAACAGGCGCTGGCAAAGGTCATAAACTTGGGGTTGAATTGCAAACAGGTAATGGGACCGGTGTGTTTACCATCCAATACAGCTACTTTTATACCACTCTCTCCATTCCAGACATGGATTTTGCCATCTTCTGAACCTAAAAAGAATGTTCAAGATAATAACACTTTAAGAGGTAAATAAAGAGACAACTGCAATCTGGTAAGTTTCAGGATACATGCCTCAGCAGAAACCAAGAAGACAATGGAGGGCACAGGGAATGATCTTGACCTAATTATTTGTTTCCTTCTGTTACATAGTCCAGAGTAGCCTTGAACTCTCTATGTAGCCCAAGCCAGCCTCAAATTCCCACCTTTCCTGTCTCCCAATCACAGCTCCAAGTGCTGGTGACTGGCTGTGCAGGAGTGTTGCACAGCTGCTCAGTCAGTTCCTAAGGGACTCCAACATTCCCATCTAGAAAGGAGGCTGAATACCACGAGCCTGCCGACATCTCGCCAGCAAGACGACTGAACGCAAGGGCTGCAGTAGAGTAGTGCTCCAGAGCCCAACTCTGAAGCCGGAAGTGAAAGCCAGCACACTGCCAGTTCTCATAAGGACCCTGGGCCAGGGTGACGGCCCATGGCTGCAATCCCAGCACTTGGGAGATGGAGAATCAGAAATCCAAGGTCATTCCTGACTACACAGCAAGTTCAAAGTCAGATGGCTATATAATGAGACCACTGCCAAAAAAGGAAATGAGACATCGAGATGGCCCCAAAAGTAAAGGTAGCCTGCCAGGAAGCTTAAGGACTGACTGGAGAGTTTGATCTACGGAAGTCCAATGAGAAAGCTGACTCCTAGGAGACGTTCTAGGACCTCCACACACATGGCACTACATGTGTGCTCAAGTGTGTCAAGGAAAGGAAACTCCAAAATCTGAAGGTACTTTCCTTAATAACAAACAAATGCAGGGTATCAGAAAAACAACAACAACAACAACAACAACAACAACAACAACAACAACAGGCAACATACCAATCATAATAAACTGTGAATCTGGAGTAAATGAAGCTTCGAGTGTAACCGCTTTGCTGTTAGCATAACCCTGAAACAAAGCAAGAATGTTTCTCATTCTAGGATAGGTAATAAAAACCAACCCAACACACAAACCCCTTCCTCCCAAAGGTCTCTGTGCAACAGCTACACTAAGACCAAGTGTAGATGTTCCACACACAAAACACTCCCAATCGTAACCCCGTATTTAGAGAGGGGGAAAATTTGTTTAATTTTACTAATATTATATTTAAAAAGCAACTTGGGTCAGAAGTGAATGGCTCCAATTGACATAAAGTAAAGTCCATGTGCAGGAAACTGTAATGCCTCGGCACTGAGTGTAACCATTGATTTCTACCATCCAGCTAACAGCATCCCCGGCCCAGGCCTTTTGAGCAAAGAAACAGCCATGATTTAAAGCTATCAGCTCACCCCAAATGTGTGCATCACCACGCCCTTGAATGCATCAATAAGACGGATGAAGCTGCCGTTGGTAGAGATGAGTATCAATTTGCCATCATTGCTGAACTTAAGTCCTGTCCACTCACAAGTCCGATCATATTGCATCTTAAAGGTTGCAAATGGTCCCTGCAAAACACAAAAATAGCAGTCCCCACACTCCACACATCAGTACTTCCTCTGTTAGGGCTCCTTTGCTAGCCTTAAAGCTTATTTCTTATTGTCTCTCCTACCCATCTGGATTCTTCCTGAGTGGAAGGCAAAGGGCAAGTGGCTGCTACTCTGTTATTGACAGGTCTCACTATGTGTAGCACTGGCTGGCCTGGAACTCATGGAGATCCACCTGCATCTGCCCTGGAGTGTGAAGATTAAAGGTGTGTGCCACCATGCCTGGCCCAGAAAGGGTTTTCAAATGTCCAAGTTGCCCTTAAATTTTCTGCACCCTCAAGATAGCTCAAGGATCCAAAGATTTACCTTATCAAAAGAACGAAGGTCATAAAGTTTGACCATTTCTGAATTGACACCGGCAGCAAAAATTAACCCTTCTGGATCGAAGGAACAGACGGGTTTGCCCTGTAGATGCATGAGGCCCTACGAGAGAAGAGGACAGGGAGTTAATAAATGAAGGAGCCCACTACTCAATCACTGACTTTTTCTAATGAAAACTAAGATAGGAATAGGAACTGTACCCAGCCTACCTACAAAAGATTAAAAAGTAAACAAACAAAACTGACTAAAGTGTGAAAAAAGTCACCATATGATGCATTTCCAATCAACCTTATCTACAACATTACAGAGTTCAAAGAGAAACAAATTCCTTGAGACTAAAGGCTCAGATAACCTTTTCAAGCACCAAGCCACATTATAATGCAGTCTGCTCTGGAGTAGGATGTCTGCTTATCAAGCAGTAGCCAACTAGTAAAAGGTTTTGCTGCCACATAACAAGACTCTGGGATCCTAAAATGGAGCCACTGCTGTCTCCCTTAACCAAGAGGGAGAGCTGATAATGCTTTCCACAGAAAATGCTCAAAAATGTAACTGTGAGGTACCATTACCTGGCAGTTAGGAGACCGGAGATCCCAGAGTCGAATGGTCTTATCAAGAGACCCAGAAATGAAAGTGTCATCCACAGGTGACATGGACAAGGCCACCACCCTGCAATGTATCAAGATAAATAGGAGTTGAAGCAAAATATGAGCAAAAATTGGATGTGAACCCTAAAACACTCTGCCTGCCTACATATACCTGTTTTCCCAAGACATCTTAGGAAGCATACATGAACTTATCTGAAGTAACCAAGAGCAGCTAATAGAATTGGGGGAGAAAAACAAAAAAAACAAAACACACAAAAAAACAACGTAAAGCCTCTGTAAAAGAAAAAAAGTATGGTTCTCAGGCCGGAGCTTTACAGCTCAGTGGTAGTGTTAAAAACAAAATGTGAGTCTCTTGAGAATCAAAAGCACAGTGAGATACTATCCACACCCACTAATGGCTGTCATAAAAGGCTGGCTCAGTGCTAGGGAAGGAGGATGGAAGAATTAGAACTCCTTATACGCCACTGATAAAGTAAGTTGTACAGATGCCCTTCAAAACCTTTTTCAGGATGGGTGCGGTGGTGCTTGGGAGGTAGAGGCAGGTGGATGGATATGAGTTCAGTGCAAGCCTGATCTATATAGTGAGTTCCAAGTCTGATCCCCCGGCCCCATCATAGAGAAGACAAACCAACCAACCCAAACAAACAAACCTTACTTTTTCTGAAATGATGGTTATGTGACCCAAGAAATTCTACTCCCTAGGTATATATACTTGAACAAAGTGAAAATGTCTACACAAAAATGTTCATGTTTTTTTACAGTAGCATTATAAATGGGAATAACACAAAGATGCACTAATTAACAAACCAACAAGACGTTGACTACAAAAACACGATACAACATTATTTGAGAATAAAAGAGAAATCAAGTGCTAATTCATATGACTGACAACAGGGATGAACTTCAAAACATCATACTATATGAAAGAAGCCAAACACAAAAGACCACGTTTGATGCCATTTATAGAGCAATCTAGAGACAGCACTCAGATGAATGGCTGCTAGTGGTACAGGGTTTCTCTTAGGGGTGATGAAAATATTCTAGAATTATAGTAATGGTGATTTCCTACTACATATATACATACATAGATCACTAAATATTTCTTATTTTGAGATAGCGTTTTATGTAGCCCACACTGCCACATTAATAAAACAGAGAACGCTTATAAACAAGCAATTTTGTCACAGGGTTTAGCTCCAAAAGTTCAGAGAAGGCCTCAGCTGATAAGCACAGGGAACGTAAGAACCAAAACCCTGGCCTAAGGAAACTTACCTGCCAGGTTACATGGTGCCAACACTAGAGCAAAGCACATGACCAGTGGCCTGTCTGCGGGCACCACACAGTAACTAACACTTCCTGTCTTCCCCAACACAGAAGCGCCCCACCTGCTTGTAAGTGCAATTTCTTTTTTTCTTTTTTTTGGTTTTTTGAGACAGGGTTTCTCTGTGTAGTCTTGGCTGACCTGGAACTCACTCTGTAGACCAGGCAGGCCTTGAACTCAGAAATCCGCCTGCCTCTGCCTCCCAAGTGCTGGGATTACAGGCATGCGACATCAACGCCCAGCTGCGCTCTAATTCTTAACAATCCTCCTGCCTCATCCTCCAGAGCACTAGAATTACAAGAATGGACCCCCACGCTCGGCTAGAGTACACTCGTTGTTTGCCTGTTTTTGAGACAGGATCTCTGCGTAGCTCTGGCTGTCCTGAAGTTTGTTGTGCACATTGGCTGGCTCGGAACTCAAGAGACGCTGCCTCCCCAGTGCTGGGATTAAAGGTGTGTGTCACTGCACGTACAGAAAAACCACTTCTAACAGGCAGTTCTGAGCCATCTGGAGAGCCTGTCATCCTTCAGGCATGACAGGGCTCTCTTGACGTGAGAACAGCGGTCGCTGCTATTGAGCAGCCCTCATAAGACCCTGACCCTTCAAAGACAAAGAGTTGACAATTACTTGGGAGAGGAGGGAGATGCCATGTCAGTTGCCAGTGCTCCTATAAGCAACCACAATTACACGCTCTGGCTCACACAGTGAAGACTTGGGTGCAATCATTTCTTTGGCCTATTGATGAAGCCCAAAGTAAACATAGATAGCAAACGTGACATGGTGCCTGTAAGGGCACCACACTACACAGCTCTGATCACCTGTATTATGTGTGTTTAGTCCCAACACTTAGGAGGCAGAGACAGGCAGACCTCTGTAAGTCAACCTGGTCTACAGTGAGTTCTAGGACAGACAAGGATCCTGTCTCAAAAGGGAAGGGGGAGGGGGAGGCTAGGGAGATGGCTCAGTGGTTAATGACTACTTCTGGTATACACATATATATGTAGACTAAACACCCATATATATATATAAAAAATACACATAAGTAAAAACAACCAATAACAACAAAAACCCTTTACATATGGGACATTTTTTCATGTACAGACTAACACAAATGTTGGCCTCTGCAGTGGAAGGCCTCATAAATGCAAATGGTTCTTTTGTTAAGAGCTATCTGGGATTTGGTGTTGCTAAATATCAAGTCTATTTTTGTAGTGTAAGTTTTCATCTAACAACTTTAGTCCACATTTCTTAACATAAGACACAGACACAGATTCTTGTATGGCCAGCATGTCTTGCACTGAGCCACACTTAACCCCTTACTCATACTTACTTTCTCAGTGTGGGAATTCAATCTAGAGCCAACCACATGCTAAGCACGCGCTCAGCCACCAAGCTAGACTCCAGGTCCTGAATTAAGTCCCCTACCTTTCAAGATAGGGTTTCTCTGTGTTGACCGGTCTATCCTCAAATTCACAGATCCAATGTCTCTCCCTTCTGAGTGCTGGGATTAAAGGTGTGCACCACCACTGCCTGGCACCTTACTTCAGTTTTAACAGATCTATGGTTATCTTTGAAGCCCCATCTCCTGACCCTATAACCACAGTAAACCGAGAATTGACTGAGATCAGTTAACAAGATGAAGAGGAGCGGTGTCTCTTAGCAGGGAGGAGGGCTAGATTTCCTAACAAAATCTCTCCCTGCTCTTCCATCCTCTAAGTTACCCATGGGATGAAGGAAGTGTGACTGTAATTCTTTGTCTTACCTCTTGCTATGTCCAGGAAAGTATCTGATGTATTTATTGTCATGCAAGGACAAATAACGAATAGTATCTGTAAGAAAACAAACAGGGAGTGACATTGTAGTATTTAAGTGAAATTTATGTTGCATTTTCATTTTTGAAAAGACAAGACCTAAGAATGTACTATATCCCATCAGGTAAGCAAATTACAGATGGACACGAACCACCTCTCGCAGCAGCCTGAGTGCATAAACAGATTCAGATTCCTCCAAAGTCAATTTGCAGTTGACAGCATTTCTACCAACATTTCACATCACCGTCTTGGGACCTAGGTGTACAATTCAATGGTGATGTGCTCAGCCAGTGTGTGAGAAGCTCAGAGTTCACCCTGAGCAATGAGGGGTGAGTCTGGGATACTCAGAGTAAAAACTACATTTAAAAAAAAAAATCACTTTTTTGTTACCAATCTTTGGATTCCTTGCAAGTTACAATTCAACTTGTCCCAAATATGTATTTCTTAGCAAGAAAAAAAATCCACTAGAATCACTAGTTACAGACGCTGGTTTGAGTGTCTGCAGAGTGGTAAGCCTTACACTGAGCATCGGAAGAGATTAGAGGGCTATACAGTTAGTCTGTGAAGAGTCGGTGCTGCTACACAGACAGACTGTCAAAGAAAGAAAACTCAAGAGGGGAAAAAGGAAGAAGTCTATCTAGAAAAGACAGAAACAGGCTAGAGAGACGGCTCAGCAAAGTGGAGCACTAGGCCTCCACCCCCAGGAGCGACATGGCTTCACAACCGTCCGTAATTCCACTTCTGGGGGATCTGACAGCCTCTTCTAACCTCCCTGAGCACCAGACACACACACATGAGACATAGATATACAGGGCAAACAAACCACTCATACACAAAATAAAAGTAAAAAAAAAAAAAAAGAAGAAGAAGAAGAAAAAGATTACACAGACAGCAGACTGAAGCGAGGCCGGCACGCGGCTCTGTGCACAGTAGTGCCTCAGCTGTGAGGCCCAGGGCCCACTCCCCAGTACCACAACCACTACAGCTGCAAGAGAATTAGAAAGCACTATGCACCTAAAAAAGATAAAGAAAAACTAGGCGTAGTGACTCTGTGATCTCAGCACATTGGAGACCAGCGTGGGATACATTTACTGAAGCCCTGTCTCAAAACAAAACTGAAACACCAATAAAAACAAACAAAACAAGCCGGGCATGGTGGCGCACGCCTGTAATCCCAGCACTTGGGAGGCAGAGGCAGGCGGATTTCTTAGTTCGAGGCCAGCCTGGTCTACAAAGTGAGTTCCAGGACAACCTGAACCTCACAAAGAAACCCTGTCTCAAAAAAAAAAAAAAAAAAACACCAAACAAAACAAAAAACAGGGAGAGAAACAAATAATAGGAAACATGGCACCAAAACGCAGGAGGGAAAGACTTTAAAAAGGCCAGTAAGGAAGGCCAAAGTCTCAAATGGCTTGCAAGAATGGGCTTTTTTGTTCTTCCACCTTTCTTCTTTTTTTGAGACAGGGTCTCACTCTGTAGTCCATGCTAGATTGGAACCCATTATATAGCCCAGGCTAGTCTCAAAAAGCAGCAATCCTGCAGCCTCAGCCTCTCAAATGCTGGGATTACTGGTGTGAGCAACACACTTGGTTTGCATGGATGCTTTCTAATGAGAGGACATTTACCAGTAAGAGAGGGAAAAAAGAACCCTTTCTAGATATTCTGTAACAGTTTCAAACGGTTTATCTGAACAACTCCAAGCCTCTCAAGTGACAACCACAAAGCATTTCTGCTTATTCTAGTGCCAGGAACTACTCACCTGACCTAAGAGATCCCCTCCCATTACCTGGAATCCCAGATGAGCAGGGCTTCACCATCTTCTCCACCCCATTTGGTAGCTGGTGCGCTGTTCCTGGCAAGGCAGTGGCCTGTACAGTTATCTCCTGTACCGGGTGGTATCATAGACCCTCAAACTGTACAAACTACTACCTCAGCCTGGAAGCAGGCAAAAGAGAACGGAGCGCTGGAGGGGCTCTGCAGGACGCGCTGGAGGAAGGAAAGGCAACATCCCCACAGCACAGGCCCGGCAGCAGAGCTGCAGGCGCCACACATTTGCCTCATCTTGTACCATATTTGGAGCCTCGTTTAATCGCTTAGAAAAACAACCCAACAAAAGAAATACACCAGTCATTTATATATATTTTTATATACCCTCAGAATTCTAGCACTTATCCTTATCCAAAAATGGCATTGCCTACTTAGAAAACTACATCTGACACAGACATGAAAAACGGAGATATTAGGTACGAACTGAAATCAAGTGCAGGTACAGAAGTCTCATTAAAGAAGACCTCTGCCTGCCCGTTTGCTTTGAGACAGGTTAAAACAGCCACCGAGCTATCCGTGCTGAACGGCAGGGCACGGCGGTGCCCATCATTAGTCCCAGCACCAAGGAGGGTCCTGTACTTTTCATTCTAAGACCAACCTGATCTATATACAGAGTACAACGCCAGCCAGGATTACACGGTGAGAGCCTGTATCAAAATCGGGAGAGGGGCAAAATAAATCACTTTGATTACGAGCACACACTGCTCTTGCACATCAGACAGCTCATAAATAAGAGCCTGTAACTCCAACTCCAGAATCTGACAGCTTCTGGACTCTGTGGCACCTATGTTCACATGTGTACACACCACCTCCACACACATATACACACACGATTTAAAAAAAAAAAAAAAGTACCGCCAGAGGGATAGCTCAGGGGTTGACAGTTCCAGTTGTTCTTCCAGAGGTCCCGAGTTTGGTTCTTAACACCCACAGCACATGGCTCAATTGCCAGCAACACCAGCTCCAGAGGACCCAATGCCCTATTCTGGCCCAAGGACACAGGTAAATACCCACACACACAGATGTGCACATACATAAAAAAAATAAATCTCCTGTGCCTGCCACAGTGGCACAGTACACTTTCAGTACTCAGGAGCATGAGGCAGGGATACCAGGATTTCAAGGGCAACCTGAATCACTGTAGTACTACTATCTCAATGAACCCAGACGAAGAAATCTCACTGCAAAAAGTGCATCAGTAAACTAGTATTAATAAGGCTAAAATTAGATAAAATAACAAGCATGTGACACTTCAATCACTGAGACGGTTTTGTCAACTTAGGAATGTATTCAAGGGGAAATCAGTCAAAAGCAGATACTAGTTATTAAAAAGGAAGTTTCAATTCTTAAAAATACCTTTACTCTAAAACAAAACAAAAAGTATTCCTGGAATTTACAATGACAGAGTCGGTGCACTGTGTGACACAAACCACAGAAGAGCTAACCTCTTTGAACTCTGTGTTAGTCTTTGTTTCTCTGTTGTTTTAAGACAGGGTCTAGCTACAAATGCTCAATGGCCCAGGTAGGGCTCAAACCAGGGCCCTGCGCCCAGCCTCCCTGAGTGGTGGGAGTAGTGCTCTTTTTTTTTTGGGGGGGGTGAGGGGGTGGGTGGGTGGGTTCGAGACAGGGTTTCTCTGTGTAGCCCTGGCTGGCCTCGAACTCAGAAATCCCCCTGTCTCAGCCTCCCAAGTGCTGGGATTAAGGGCGTGCGCCACCACTGCCTGCATTCGGCCTCCTTTCCACTCTGCATGGTACATCTTAGTGCATCTGCACACATTGTTTTAGTCTCCTTCAGTCAGAAATGTAAAAGTTTGCCCAAGTCTCCGCCTTTTAGACGATCTCACCATGTGCCCGGGCTAGCCTGGTACTGCCATTCCTCCGGTCTCAGACTCCCAAGTGCTAGGAATAGCAAGGCAATGTGTCAAACCTGGCTTAGTCCACACACATATTCTAAATGAAAAGACTAGTCATTTACTAACTGCTGTGTGTCATGAACTTCTTCCTTTTATTTGTTTAAGCATTCTTTCAAGTTTCAAGGAGTCCAAATCATAAACACAACTGAGTTATTTCCTTTTCCCACTCCACACTGCAGACATCTTTTTATTTTCTATTCCCAGTCCTTCCAAAGGGCTAGTGGCTTGCTTCCAGCATTTTCACTTTCAGTAATATAATCAGCACTGCTAACATTATGGGAAAATATTTAAATCAACTATAATCAAAGCACAAGTTCTCACAAAGATTTTGCTAAGTATTTCAGAGAAACCAACACTGATCTCCTAAAAAGGCTTGCTTACCGTCTATTTTGTTAGAGCTGTAAACGACTGTGTTGGCTGCATGAGTGTATCTGATGAGGTCCACACCATATTTCTTACTGTACAGGGTTCTCTTTGGTCTGATGAACAAACAGAGGGAAAAACAAAAACCATCAGAATCCACCACCACAACACTCGAGCGCTCCATCTAAACAGCAGCGCCGGTGTGACATGAGAGGACTCAACTTGAGTCTCCTGCAAGTGTAGTATGAGCTCTTAACCACTGAACCCCCTCTCCAGCCCCCAGCCCCATTCTCTTGAAAATAAAAACCAACTGTAACAGCTACTCAAGAATAGTCTTTCATTTGTGAACACCAAAGCCCAGGTTAGAAAATAAAAGTAAATATAGAATATTAACTCAACTTTTTACTACAATATTCCAAGGGGAAGGGAATCTTGAGGGCGGGTCTTACCTGGCCTCTAAGTCACTATGTAGTTGAGGATGGTCTTGAACTATCTAGGGCTAGAATTAGAGTGGGCTACCATATCTGGCTTCAAATATAAACGTTGGGAAGACTATCTACTTGAGAAAAAAGTAGCCGGGCGTGGTGGCGCACGCCTGTAATCCCAGCACTTGGGAGGCAGAGGCAGGCGGATTTCTGAGTTCGAGGCCAGCCTGGTCTACAGAGTGAGTTCCAGGACAGCCAAGACTACACGGAGAAACCCTGTCTCAAAAAACCAAAAAACCAAAAAAAAAAAAAAAAAGAAAAAGAAAAAGAAAAAAGTACACGAAATATCGCAAACGAAGAATCCCAACAGAGGGCTCTGAGAGTCCTCAAAGCCAGCAACCTTCCGTAAGCCATTCACTTAGTATGCACTCTCTTAAGGGAATGGGTTATCACGGCTGAAAACAGATGCCACTGCTTCTGTTTCTAACATAACTTGCTCAAGAAGATGTCCAACTTTCCTATCCAGAGGTACAAAGTAGCAGCTGAGCCTTTCAGAAGACAAGCCTAACTCACCCAACAAAACTACTTGACGGTTCTTTTTGCTTTTCCTTCCATGCAAACGTGTCTGTTTCCAACCCAAAGTTCAAAACTAAATGTCAAAGTCTCTTACATGCAAATCTTGATGATCAGATTAAAGGGCTCTCAGGAAAACCTACAACCAAATCTTCTGCATGCTATTTAAAGTAGGCAATTTTTAAACTCAAATATCTCTAGAAAAAAATTTAAAGTAATATTATTTTTTTATTTTTATTTTCCAAGACAGACTTTCTCTATGTAGCCCAGGCTGTCCTCAAATTCACAGATGTCTGCCTGTATCTGCCCAGGTAGAGGCAGGCAAATATGCCCAGCTTTATTGTTTGTTTGCTTTGTTTTTTTGGATTTTTTTTTTCGAGACAGGGTTTCTCTGTATAGCCCTGGCTGTCCTGGAACTCACTCTGTAAACCAGGCTGGCCTCGAACTCAGAAATCTGCCTGCCTCTGCCTCCTAAGTGCTGGGACTAAAGGTGTGCGCCTCCACCGACCGGCTTATGCCCAGCTTTATAAAACAAAATTTGAGTGCTCCACTTGAACCAGGTCAGAAAATAAGAAAATCTTTTAACATTTACATCTTAGGCCGGGCAGTGGTGGCGCATGCCTGTAATCCCAGCACTTGGGAGGCAGAGGCAGGTGGATTTCTGAGTTCGAGGCTAGCCTGGTCTACAGAGTGAGTTCCAGGACAGCCAGGACAACACAGAGAAACCCTGTCTCAAAAAAACAAAACAAGAGCCGGGCGTGGTGGCGCATGCCTGTAATCCCAGCACTTGGGAGGCAGAGGCAGGCGGATTTCTGAGTTCGAGGCCAGCCAGGACTACAGAGTGAGTTCCAGGACAGCCAGGACTACAGAGAAACCCTGTCTCAAAAAAACAAAAAACAACAACAACAACAACAAAAAAAAAAAAACAAAACAAAACAAAACAAAATTTACATCTTAGAAGAATTTTAAGCTAGACACGGTGGCTCACATCTGTAATTCCAGTCAGAACACTAAAGGTTATGGCAGAAGGATCACTACAAATTCAAGGCTAGTCCCAACTACAGAATGAGACTCCGTCTCAAAAATAAAACAGGATCACGCTTGAAGCCAACTGAGACCCCGTTTCAAAGTGCCCCTCCCAGGAATATTGTAGTAAAAGATTGATTGGTGTACTACTATATAGTCACCAAGAGTTTGAATTTATGCAAAAGAATGCTTATCTTCTTGATATCCGATTTTGGAACTATCAGGTTGAGCAATCAAATGAGCCAGACTGCCTACAAGTCAATCATCTGTACTTTCAATTGTAAAAGTCAGAGAGGGTGGGGCCTTCAGCTTCAAGAAACCCGTTCTGAACTCGAGTTCTTTATTGTACGTTACTTTCTGTAAGCCCGCCTTCTGTGAAATCCGAATACTACAGGTCCAGTCTACCGTCTGAAGTTCTGCTCTGCAGTTAGTATTTGGTAAGTACTGATTAAGAGAGGCTGAGCATGGTGACTGCATTCCTCAGTGGTAATGCGAATCCTAGTATTTCAGCCCATCTACAATAGAAGACAGGGCTGGGGATATGGCTCAGTCATAGAAGGCTTGCCTAACATGCATGGGGCCCTGGATTCTATCCTCAACCCTTCAAGTAAACAGTACATTAAAGTATGTGGCATTAAACAAACAAACAAAAACCTGGTTTCCACTAAGATATGGTCTGTATGTCTTAAATCCAAAACATACAAACGAACAAACAAAACAAACCCACTAACAGATTTGTCTTACTAAAACTAATTTTTTTTTTTTTTTTTGGATTTGGTTTTTTTGAGACAGGGTTTCTCTGTGTAGCCCTGGCTGTCCTGGAACTCACTCTGTAGACCAGGCTGGCCTCGTACTTAGAAATCCGCCTGCCTCTGCCTCCCAGAGTTCTGCGATTACAGGTGTGTATGCACCACCATGGCCGGGCTATGAAAACTAATTTTTAACTCAGTTTTACGCTGAAAATAAGAGCCTAGCATCACCCCCCCTGGATATGGCTTTTCATGTGCATTTTTCAAGTATTTTGGCAAACTTCTTTAAAACTATGATTCCAGAAGCAAGTATGAATAAAGAAAACAATAATAAAGGCAACTGCTGCTGTTGGGGTACACATGTACAATCCAGCACTTGGGATCAGGAGTTCAAGGCCAACCTTGAACACATAGAGTTAGCCTAGAGAGATGGCTCAGTGGTTAAGAGCACTGACTGTTCTTCTGGAGGTCCTGAGTTCAAATCCCAGTAACCACATGGTGGCTCACAACCATCTGTAATGAGATCTGATGCCCTCTTCTAGTGTGTCTGAAGACAACTACAGTGTACTTACATATAATAAATAAATCTTTTAAAAAAAAAGACAAACAGCATATGTGCATGTGCGCGTGTGTACATAAATAGAAAAACTTGAAATGATTTTGGGTATTTGGGGTATTTGTATTACCAATCAAAAGCAAGACTCCCTATATGCTCCTTCAAGATGAAGGAAGGGATAAACTATATTAAAACTAGAGTTCAACCCCCAGGACTCCCAGGAAGGGAGGAAAACACCAAATCCTGCAAGTTGTCCTCTGACCTATACATGTACAGCAAGCTCACACACATTAAAATGTAAGAGAAATATTGTATGAAAAACTACTTTGAAGTTTAAAAAAAAAAAAAAAGTAAAAAAAAAATTATTTTAAGCAAGAGCCGAGGCAGGAGAATTGCTGTTGGAAGCCAGCCAGCACTATAGCTACATACAAAGTATATATGTAGTTCAACTGTTGGAGGATGTAGTATCTTAAAAATAGTCAACAAAACAAAAAATCAGCCGGGTGTGGTGGCGCACGCCTTTAATCCCAGCACTTGGGAGGCAGAGGCAGGTGAATTTCTGATTTCAAGGCCAGCCTGGACTACAGAGTGAGTTCCAGGACAGCCAGGGCTACACAGAGAAACCCTGTCTCGAAAAACCAAAAAAAACAAAAAAAAACCAAAAACAACAAAAACAACAACAACTGTGTTTTAGCTATTTTCAATCACCTAAATTCTAATACCGGTATTATCTAATAAAGATATTACTTCCAAAGAAACAGTAATTTTCTTCTACTGTTTGAATTATTGGATTATTCTTCTACATATTTTTACATTTTGTATGCATGTATATATGGGTACCCTATGTATGTCTGATGTACATGGAGTCCAAAACCAGAGCCATCTTTCCAGTTCCTCGACTTTTTCCCTACAAATTCTCTCTCATTCTCTCTCCTTCCCCCCCCCTCAAGATTTATGTTATTTATAGGAGTACACTGTAGCTGTCTTCAGACACCAGAAGAGGGCATCAGATCCCATTACAGATGGTTGTGAGCCACCATGTGGTTACTGGAAATTGAACTCAGGACCTCTGTAAGAGCCGTGCTCTAAGAACTGAACCATCAGAAGTAGGGGTTAAATCCTCTGGAACTAGAGTTATAGATAGTTACAAGCCTCCATGCGGGTGTAGGAATCGACTTGTTCCTCTCTGTAAGAGCAGCATCTTACAGAGATGCAGTAGACCATAGCCATCTTTCCAGCCCCTGTATTTCCTTTTTGCAACAGTACTCTGCTGTTCAAGGTGCATTCAGATTCTGACCCCCAGCCTCCCAAGTGCTGAAATTACAGGCACTGCTGAACACAATGCTCATTTTTCAAGAAAGTTCTTTGGAGCACTGTAACTTTCTCTAAGTGTGTACTCATGTATAAAGGTTACATGCCTGAAAACAGTTTTACAGTCTTAGTATTTTATTCCTTTGAACAGGATATGCACTTCCATTACAGGTTTTGGGGGAAAGATTCTAATCTATGTATTGCACCAAACATCTCAAACTAACCAATTTCAAATTACTTGTAGTTCCAAAGAGTCAAATGGTCAGACCAGTGTATGATAATAATCAATACATAAATATGAACATCAATTCAAATAACTATTTGTCCAGCTAGTAATTTTCTCTTCCCCAGGATCACCACGGTGGGAAACTCTCCCACATACAGCAGGAGAAAAGTCCAGAGATAGTTACATAATACTTTGTGAGAGCTCCAGCGGGAAAACCGTCAAGAACATCACATACAGCTCATCCTACAACAGTCTTACTTTAGATAAACTCAGAGACAAGTTTCAAAAGAAAACTATTATTTGAAAAAAATAATAAACAAAAGGAACAGCTGGAAAAAGTAGAGAAAAAGCCAAGGATTCAAAAAAACAGGTAACTTTAACAAAATGTTGAAAACAGTAGCTATTAAACCAAACACTGCCCGCTTAGGAAGGACAGCTGAAGATGACAAAGAGAATCGTATTTAGCCTAAACTAGTTTCTGCTACAAAAGAAGTCACTGCTTACTTGAGGAGGACCTGGACTTCCACAGGTGAGGAGGCAAGGCCTTCCTCAGACTCCGGCTATGAAAGCGGCAAAGACACACACATTCTCCAACTAACAATTTCCATAAGCAGTTCCCGAATTCAAAAATTGTAATGATTACAAGCAATCCACAATCTGGCGGGTGTTTATTTTTATTTATTTATCTATTTTTAAAACTGTTTTGAGTCAGGGTCTCGGCCACGAAATTCAGAACTCAGGGTCTGACTGCCTCTGTCGCCCAAAGGCTGAGATTACTGGCTGGGCGGCCAAACTTTTTTTTTTTTTTTTTTGGTTTTACGAGACAGGGTTTCTCTGTGTAGTCCTGGCTGTCCTGGAGCTCACTCTGAAGACCAGGCTGGCCTTGAACTCAGAAATCCGCCTGCCTCTGCCTCCCAAGTGCTGGGATTAAAGGCGTGCCCCACCAACGCCCGGCTCAAACTTTTTTTTTTGTAATGCAAAAGGAAACTCTAAATTGTTCCGGAATGCTTCCTTTGTTTTAAAGAGAGCTCACATTCTGACCAGAATGGGGCGGCCAAGTTCTCACCGAGTGTGGCAAAGAAAAGTTTCCAAGAGGCTGTTTAACAAGTTAACTGTAAGCCTGGGTATTGGTACTGGGAAAGGCCAGCGAACTCACATGGCACAATCGATAAATCCTGACAGCTTAAAAACTGCATCCCGCGGGGCTTGATGGCAGAAAAGCCGCGCGGGAAGCTGAGGGGTAGGGGGCGGGCACCGTGCCAGGGCTGAATCCAGGTCACCGCCGTGAAGGCAAGAGAGCTGACGCCACTGATGGACAGAACAGCTCCTACCGTTCTGCATCGAGCTCAGAGTCCACCCGCACATTCTGACAGTCGTCAGACGAGTGGAAAGGGCTAGCCATCCGGCTGCAGGGTGCACGGACATGGCGTTTAAAGGTCAAGGTCAAGGTGCAAGCGAGAGAAGCGCTCTCGGAAGAGACCAAAGGCGCATGAAATAACAACCACCATCATCTTAAAGAGGACCTCCTGCAGCACTGCGGGATGGAGGCGGCCCTGGCAAGAGCGCCTGCACCACATGCTGGGGGGGTGGGGGTGGGGGCCTCAGTCGGGGACCAGCGACAGAGGGAAGGAGAGGGGCACTCGGAACTCGGCCACTATCACACTCACTTGCCCTCCTGGCAGTCATAGAGCACGATGGAGTCATCATCGCTGCTGGAGATGACCGTCTCGCCATTGGGACTGAAGTCAAAGCAGTTGATCTTGTCCGAGTTCTCGCGGAACACCTTGGCGACGCGGAAGCTCCTCAGCACGCTGTCGGTCAGCTTCATGGCGGCGGCGGTGGCGGCGGCGGCGGTGGCGGTGGCGGTGGCTGCTGAAGGCAGCGGCGGCAGCGGCGCAGGGCCGGGGCGGGGCCGAGAGGCGAGCGAGCGGGCGGGCTGCTCAGGGCCAACCCCGGCGGTGTGGGCGCCGCGCTGGAGGCGAACGGAAGGACGGCTGACAGTGGGATTGCCGCGTCCTATTCCTCAGGCAACGCTCTCTCGCCGGGATGACGGGACCTCGCTGACCGTTCTTCTCCGGAGTCACTTCAGGGCCAACCGGCGCTCCGCCGGCTCATTGTGTCCGCCATCTTGAAGGGAGAAGCAAAATCGGAGGGCGAGGAGCTTGAGCCGCGTTGAACGCCGGGAAAGGGGGCGGGGCGGGAACAGAGGCGCGAGCTGAGGGGGGCGGGACGATGACGTCAGAGGGGCGGCCTCCCATTGCGGTGGCCCGGGGAGCGGGTGTGAAGTGGGTGGCGTGGGGCATCTAAACCCTCTCTTGAGGGCAGAACTTGAGATCGCCTCAGAACTAGTGCCTTTGTGGGTGCTCTCAACCCCCAGGGAGACGCAGGTGTCTCTGAGCCTGCAGGCAGTGGCGGAGAGGCCTGCCTGTTTGTGTGTGTGAATCAGGGCGCCCATCACCTAATGACTTAACCACTACTCCACCAAGACCCGGAGGCTTCAACTTGTTATTTGAATGAAGTACAACATGTAGTTGCACACATTTTAAGTGGAATTTTCAACTGGGTGTATATTATGTTAACTTCAGAAGGGTGGAACTTCTTTTAAAAAAATGAGAGTCGGGCCGGGCGTGGTGGCGCACGCCTTTAATCCCAGCACTTGGGAGGCAGAGGCAGGCAGATTTCTGAGTTCAAGGCCAGCCTGGTCTACAGAGTGAGTTCCAGGACAGCCAGGGCTACACAGAGAAACCCTGTCTCGAAAAACAAAAAACAAAAACAATGAGAGTCAAAGCGCATGAAGATCGCTAACTTCTAGTGCGGGAGGAGGGGGGAACCTAGAAAAAATGCAGTCTTCCTGAAAAATGTGTGGGCTGTATCTCGGGTCCTTCGGTAAAGAAACAGGGTATCTACATAGAAAGAGAAATGGTTGGCTGAGGGAAAACGACAAGATTTTAAGTTTGTACTGCAGTTGCCTCTTGACAAAGGGCAGAGCTCGAGGCTACAATTTGTTCTAGGGTGCGAGGAAGAGAAAGAACCGGTTTGCGTGAAACCTGAATGGACGGCAACTTTCCAAATTGGAAATCTATTCGAGAAAAAAAATCTTCCATAGGTGGTTGCACTCAGTCCCCAGCGATCGTTTTTTGAGCTTATAAAGGCCGTTTTGAGCTTATATAGGCCGCCATGAAGCTTGAGATAGCAAGGACAGATCTGGTGCCATTTGCTGTGTGAACTGAAGTTTTCTGGAGAGCATCTATAATAAAGATGCTTCAGAATGGCTGACTAGAACATCGCACTTGTGGAGAGATCAAAGGTAGCCAAGAGCCAAATGATCCACAACTATTTTTGACCTCTTTAAAAACTTGTGTGTGCGGGCGGTGGTGGCGCACGCCTTTAATCCCAGCACTTGGGAGGCAGAGGCAGGCGGATTTCTGAGTTCGAGGCCAGCCTGGTCTACAGAGTGAGTTCCAGGACAGCCGGAACTACACAGAGAAACCCTGTCTCGAAAAACAAACAAAAAACAAAAAACTTGTGTGTGATAATCCCAGCACTTGGGAGGCAGAGGCAGGTGGATTTCTGAGTTCCAGGACAGCCAGGCTACACAGAAACTGTCTCAAAAAAAAACAAAAAACAAACAAACAAAAAAAACAAACCGGCCGGGTGGTGGTGGCGCACGCCTGTAATCCCAGCACTTGGGAGGCAGAGGCAGGCGGATTTCTGAGTTCCAGGCCAGCCTGGTCTACCGAGTGAGTTCCAGGACAGCCGGAACTACACAGAGAAACCCTGTCTCGAAAACAACAACAACAACAAAAAAAAACAAAACAAAAAAAAACGAAAAAAAGAAAACAAACAAACAAACAAACAAAAAACCCAAAAAGTGTGTGTGTGTGTGTGTGTGTGTGTGTGTGTGTGTTTGTGTTTACCTTCTGAGCCTTCTAAGCTGGCCTTGTTTTAGACTTTTAATAGCCATTTACTTGGGCTGGAGAGATGGCTCACCGGTTAAGAACACTGACTGCTCAGCTGGGCGTTGGTGGCACACGCCTTTAATCCTAGCACTTGGGAGGCAGAGGCAGGCGGATTTCTGAGTTTGAGGCCAGCCTGGTCTACAGAGTGAGTTCCAGGAAAGCCAGGGCTACACAGAGAAACCCTGTCTCAAAAAAAAAAAAAAAAAAAACAAACAAACAAGCCGGGCGTGGTGGCGCACGCCTGTAATCCCAGCACTTGGGAGGCAGAGGCAGGCGGATTTCTTTTTTTTTTTTTTTTTTTTTTGGTTTTTCAAGACAGGGTTTCTCTGTGTAGCTCTGGCTGTCCTGGAACTCACTCTGTAGACCAGGCTGGCCTCGAACTCAGAAATCCGCCTGCCTCTGCCTCCCAAGTGCTGGGATTAAAGGCGTGCGCCACCACCGCCCCGGCAGCAGGCGGATTTCTGAGTTTGAGGCCAGCCTGGTCTACAGAGTGAGTTCCAGGACAGCCAGGACTACACAGAGAAACCCTGTCTTGAAAAACCAAAAAACAAACAAACAAAAAAAAAAAAAAAAAAAAAAAACCACTGACTGCTCTTCCAGAGGTCCTGAGTTCAAATCCCAGCCACCACATGGTGGTTCACAACCATCTGTTATGGGATCGGATGCCCTCTTCTGGTGTGTCTGAAGAGAGCAATGGTGTACTCATATACATAAAATAAATACCTCTTGCCAGGGTGGAGTGTTGGCGCACGCCTTGAATCCCAGCACTTGGGAGGCAGAGGCAGGCAGATTTCTGAGTTCGAGGCCAGCCTGGTCTACAGAGTGAGTTCCAGGACAGCAAGGGCTACACAGAGAAACCCTGTCTCGAAAAAACAAAAAATAAATGAATAAATAGATAAATAAATAAATACATCTTAAAAAATTAAAAATCTAAAAAGTAAACAAAACAGAAAAGAGGCTAACCACATGGCGGTTGTCCAGGCTCAGCCTCCAGAGCATGGGCAGCCTCTCCAGTTTTTTTCTTACAAATTATAATTGAGGTACACTCTGAGCTAAAGTGCCCAGCAGGGCTTCTTTAGAGCCTTGGGATAATTAGAGTCAGGTGGCTTCTGCGGGCCATTTAAAAGAGGGTGTGTTTGAGAAGAGGTAACTGCCACAGAAGAAAGGTGGGAGGTTGGAACACAATGGAATCCAGTGGTGATTGTGTATAGACTGTTTCAGATACAGTGGATCATTCACTTAGCACTGCTGCATACCTCATGAGTTCATTGGTTTGCTACACAAATGCTTCATTGTCTCAAGGGAAGCCCTAGAGATAAGTGTTCTTGGGAGACATAGAAGAGATAACATTTTATATCAATCTGCGATTATAAAATCATAACCTCTTGGGTGGCAACCTCTCTGATGGTTTTTGTTGGGTTTCAGACCCAGGACAAATGGCTGAGGTGCCTATTTAACAAATCAAAGCGGGCTTGGCCTCCAGGTTCTCCCAGCATCCCTCAGTCCCCTTTCTCTTGCAAGGTGTGGCTGGCAATCGTGCTCTCTGCCTTGAAGTTTCGAGCCCAGGGGCTGGGTCTCCCTTCATCCCTGTAGAGAAGACCTATTAGTTTTTATCTATCATCTATCTAACTCATCTATCATCTATCTATCTATCTATCTATCTATCTATCTATCTATCATCTATTCAGACCAATGAAATGGCTCAGGGGTGAAAGTGCTTGCTACCAAGATGAACTTGACACCAGGTCACCACGGAGTCCATCGGTAGAGGGAGAGAGAGCAGACTTCACAAACTGTCCTTTGCCTTCTATGCGTGAGCTGTGGCCTGTACATATACATAAGTGAATAAATAGAAAACAAAAGCCTCTCTTTCTTTCTCTCTTTCCTTTCCTTTTTCCTTCCTTCCTTCTTTTCTTGGTGCTTCAGTCAAGGCTCTGATGAATACTGAGCAAGCCTCCCTGGTTTCTTTTAGACTTATTTTTATAAAGAGGAAGCCTGGGTCTCTGAGTGGTTAAGTAACTTCTCAAGGTCTTGAAGACACAGACACCCAAGATTGGATTCCTACAGTGCTCTGCAACTCCAACTTTGGCCTTGTTCCCAAGGCAATGGGCAAACAACCATTCATATTTAACAAAGTCCATTGTTGGCAAACAATGCTGTCTTGTTCTGGGGCAAAGATGGACCGACCTGGGGTAGGAGGAACTGCCCAGTCCCTGTAGTTCTTATCTTGACTCCCACAAAATTGTCTCCAAAGTCTGAGAAAAGAAAAGCCTTTCTGATAATTTAACCTGCATTATACCCCATGGATTCCAAGTTTGCATGGACTCAGCCTATGATGGGTAGATCTGAACTGAGTATGTAAGGACTTTCTGTCCTGTGGTTGCCTCCTAAACAGTTCAGTGTAGCAATTGTACAGCAAGCATATTGTACTAAGAATTACAAAGGAGGCAATTTCATGTATACAGAAAGATGTGTGTGGATTCTGTACAAACACTAATTTAGGACTGGGACACTGGGTGTGGTACCCATGCCTTTAACCCTGGGGAGGCAGTGGCAGGTGGATCTTTGAGTTCCAGGACAACCAGGGCTACTCAGTTGACTGCTGTCTCAAAAACAAAGCAAACAAACAAAAATATTTTAAGTGACTAGCGTCTGTAGGTTTTGGTTTTGGTATCCATGGGAATTATGGAATATATTATTGGTAGAACTATTGTTACTTTAAAAATATTTTATTATGGGCTAGTGAGGTGGCTCAGTGGTTAAGAGCACTGACTGTTCTTCCAGAGGTCCTGAGTTCAAATCCCAGCCACCACATGGTGGCTCACAACCATTTGTAATGAGATTGGATGCCCTCTTCTGGTGTGTCTGAAGATAGCTGCAGTGTACTTACATATAATAAATAAATACATCTTTAAAAAATATTTTAATTTTATGTGTAAGGGTGTTTTGGCTGCATGTCTGTATATGAGCACATAGGTGCATACCAAGGCCAGAAGAAGGAGTTGGATCTTCTGTACCTGGAATTCCAGATGGTTGTGAGCCACCATTCTGGGACTGGGAATTGAACCTAAGTCCTCTGGAAGAGCAACCAGTGCTCTTAGCTGCTGAGCCCTCTCTCCAGGCCTAACTTTTTTTTTTTCTGCTTTCTTGAGACAAGGTCTCTCTATGTAGCCTGGAACTCACTATGTAGACACCAGGCTCGTCTAAGTCTCACAGAGATCCACCTGCTTCTGCCTCTGGAATGCTGTCATCAAAGGCAATTGCCACCATGCCTATTGGTGGAAATTATTGCCAGATATTAAGAGACGACAAGGACGACAAGGTGGTTGTGTTGTATAATTCTTACCCCCAAAGGGACAACTGGGCTCTGGCAACCCCTTCTCAGTTGCACAGTAGAGCTGCTTCTGTGAGAAGTTTGCACCTTCCACTCCTGCTTGCTATCCTGCAGCGCTGCCACCCACCTCCTTCCATGGACCAGCTGCACCCTTGCACCCTCCCACTAGAGAGAACCTCGAGACAGAACCAGCACTGAAGAGCCAAGGGTGTCAGCAGAGGAAGACTGGCCCCAAGCTTGAGACCTCGCCCTGAGCTGAAAGGGGTTTGTTTCTTTGTGTCTCCACCAATTCTTCAGTTTACTAGGGCGACTTAGTATCCTCTTGGCACACAGATTCATTTTTTAAAGAACTGTAAAATTAATTAAACGGTATTGATCCTTTCCCTGTAACTGTCCCATTCCCAGGTTAAAGGAAGGTTTATAATTAAATGGTAGTTGTCAAGAAAATACCAAACAGACTAGTTGGGAATAAAATCAGGTACAGGGTTGGGGAGATGGCTCAGTGGTTAAGAGCACTGACCGTTCTTCCAGAGGTCCTGAGTTCAAGTCCCAGCAACCACATGGTGGCTCACAACCATCTGTAATGGGATCTGATGCCCTCTTCTGGTGTGTCTGAAGAGAGTAATGGTATACTCATATACATGAAATCAATCAGTCAATCAATCAATCAATCTTTAAAATCAGGCACATGCATCTTCAAGCATGCCTCTCAGCAAGTGTGCTTTCTTTTTCCTTTTATTGGTTTTTTTTTGTTTGTTTGTTTGTTTTTTTCGAGACAGGGTTTCCCTGTATAGCCCTGGCTGTCCTGGAACTCACTCTGTAGACCAGGCTGGCCTCGAACTCAGAGATCAGCCTGCCTCTGCCTCCCAAGTGCTGGGATTAAAGGCGTGCGCCACCACGCCCGGCTGGTTTTTTTTTTTTTTTTTAATTTAAAATTTTTTTTTTTGGTCTTTTGGATTTGGTATTTTCGAGACAGGGTTTCTCTGTATAGCCCTGGCTGTCCTGGGACTCACTCTGTAGACCAGGCTGGCCTCGAACTCAGAAATCTACCTGCCTCTGCCTCCCAGAGTGCTGGTATTACAGGCGTGCGCCACCACTGCCCGGCTCTCCTTTTATTTTTTTTTTTTTTTTGGTTTTTCGAGACAGGGTTTCTCTGTGTAGCCCTGGCTGTCCTGGAACTAGCTCTGTAGACCAGGCTGGCCTTGAACTCAGAAATCTGCCTGCCTCTGCCTCCCAAGTGCTGGGATTAAAGGCGTGCGCCACCACCACCCGGCTTTTATTTATTTTTTTTTTTTTGAAAGGATTTCATGCGACCTCAAATTTGCTGTGCAGTGAGGATGGCCATGAACTTCTGATCCTGCCTCCACCTCCTGAGAGCTAGGATTCTAGGCTTGCACCACTATGCCCAGCTTTATGTGGTGCTGGCGAATGAACCCTAGGCGTCCGTACGCTAAGGAATGCTCTACTACAAAACACTACTCTCAGCTCAAGAAAGGTGTTCTTTGGAACAACTTGACATGTTGGAAAATAGGAGGCTATCACCTAGGTTGTTCTGTGACTACGTTTAGATTCTTCCTTCCTTCCTTCTTTTTTTTAAAAATTAAAACATGTGTTTATTATTTTGTTTGTTTTCAGATAAAATTTCATTATTAGCCTTGGCTGGCCTGGTACTTGCTTGTTGAAAAGCTAGCCTCAAACTCAATTTGATCCCCCTATGTCTGTTCCCTAGGATTACAGGTATGTACGTCCGGGTTTAGCTATAAGGGACGTTTTGTATAGAACCCAAGGTCCAAGATATCAAGGATAAATGTAGGACAAAATAGATGTTTTACACAGCTTTTGGAGGAACAGCTTATGGAGCTGATGACAGACCGAGTTCTCTCAAGTATTCCCTAAATTAAGTCGTTTTTGGGCTGGTGGGTTGGCTCGGTCGTTAAGATGCTGGCTGCACAGCCCCAGTAGCCTGAGTTTGATCCCCGGAGGCCATGTGATTGTCTATGGAGAGAGGCGACTCCACAAAATTGTCCTCTGGCCTCCGCATATGCACTGGTGTCTGTACACACACATCAGCAATGTGAGATAATAATAAACAATACCTCAAAAATCAGTTGTATTTTCATTGCGAATTTTAAGATGGATCTTTTGCAAAGGTTTTCTTAGGAGTCATCATCGCAAAATGCAGTGCTTGCTTCAAAGGGACACAGAGTTTGTTCTGGCTATGACTAAAGGATATGGATTCAAGTTGTTCCACAGGCACTTTCCACCACAGAGGCAGTTGTATGACAATTTTATCATTACAGAGGAAAGTATAAATCAAGTTTATGATCCTACAAACAGGTATGATCCTTACCAAACCAGGAAAGCCCCCGCAATAGGTCTCAGATGCTGCCTGACAAACTGCGCTCTTCGATTTTGGATTGGTGGACGCTAATGGACAGTAAATTATGTTACTGTACTCCAGGTGTTTTACTTCATAATCAAAATGATGTTAGGTCCAATAGAGAGGCAGGTGATAAATGTCTAGTAAGGGAACTAAACAGTTTGTCATGGTAGCTCACAAAAGAGGCTGAGGCAGAAAGATGCCTGAGAGTTCCAGGTCCCCATATCAAAATAAAAAACTCACTAAACTCTGGGCTGGAGGGATGGCTCAGCAGTTAAGGGCGTGGGCTGCTCTTCCAGAGGACTCCTGTTCAGTTCCAGTCTCCCATGTGAGGCATCTCACAACCGACTGTGACTTCACTTTCAGAGGACCTCTGGCCTCCTTTGACACCTATACTCATGTGTATATACCCTCACAGAGGCATGCAAATAACTAAAAATAAAATAAATATCAAGAAACATCAGACCCGAGCAATAGCAAAAACTCAGGGGAACCAAAATTTGCCCATGATATCAGTTCTAGATGTGTAACATTCTAATTCTCCAGGATTATAGAATTCCAGTCAATGCCCCCACAGCTGCTATTGTTGGAAAATTTGTATATCTCTGAAATCCCTGCTGAAATCCAATCTTCAAAGAAAGAATACTAAGAAGCAGGGTCTTAATCAAGTGTGGAGATGCAAACCTTTAAACCCAGCACTCCAGAGACAGGCAGACAGATCTCAGTGAGTTTGTTCTACACAGTGAGTTCAAGGACAACCAGGACTATATAGTGAGACCCTGTCTCAAAACAAATCAAAACAAGTGGGGACTCTGGCTAGGTCCTGAGGTATATCCATGTTCTAAGAGACCCATCCACCCTCCACCATGTGAGATCATTGTTTATCTTTGGAGGATATAGTGATGCCATTTTAAAAACAGAAATAAAGCCATGTCCAGACACCAGACTTGCATATGACTTGCTTATTATTTTTTTAGATTTATATATTTATTTTATTTATATTAAATCCTGTAGCTGTCTTCAGACACACCAGAAGAGAGCATTAGATCCCATTACAGATGGTTGTGAGCCACCATGTGGTTGCTGGAAAATAAACTAAGGATTTCTCCAAGAGAGCAGTCAGTGCTCTTAACTGCTGAGCCATCTCTCCAGCCCAGCTTGCTTATTTTGTATGTGTGTGTATATGTGTATTTGTGTGCGTGTGTACGTGAAGGCCAAAAGACAACCTTGGGTGTTATTCCTCAGATACCATTCATTCATTGTTTTAATTAACTTATTTTTAAATTTTGTGTGTGTGTGTGTGTGTGTGTGTGTGAGTATTTGCCCTGCATGTATGTAAGTGCACAGTACCTGCTGCTCTAAGAGGCAGGAAGAGGGCACAGGCTTCCCTAAGGAAGTTAGAGATGGAAGTTAGATAATTTGGAGTTAGAGATGGTTGTAAGCTGCCATGTGGGTACCGGGAATAGAAACCCCATCCTTTGGAAGAGTAGTAAGTGCTCTAAACTGCTGAGCTATCTGGTCAGTGCCCCAACTTGTTTTGAGACAAGGTCTTATATATCCCAGACTGACCTTAGACTACATAGACTAGGATGACCCTGAGATCCTGATTCTTCTAAATGTTGAGATTATAGGCATGCACCATAAAGCCTGGTTTATGTGATGTTAGGGCTCAGGCCAGGGCTGTGTGTGCTAAGCAAGTGCTCCAGCAGCTGGGCTACATCCCAGCCCCGTCTCCATTAAGAAAAAGGGATTCCCTTGTGTATATAAATGTTTGGCCTCACATAGTCTGTGTACCACATGAATGCCTGGCACCTGAGGAGGTCAGAAGAGGGCATCAGCTTCTCTGGAACTGGAGTTCCAGAGAGCTGTAACCCCCCTTGGGTGCTAGAAACAGAGCAACAAATGCGCTTAACCACCGAGACCTCTCCAGCTCCCTGTATCCATTTTTTTTTTTTTTAAAGGATTTTGAAACAGGATCCCACTGGGCTGCTAAGACTGACAGGGAACAGCAATGTCTCCACTTGCAAACTGGAAGGGATTTCACGAAAGGAAAAGAGATAATACTGAGGGGAGGAAGTATCCCATAGTAAGGACATTTAGACAGGGTGTGGGTGGGATGTAGTGGGATTGTGATTAAGCTTCGCAATTACACAGTAGCACACACCTGCAACCTTAGTACTCTGAAGGCTGAGGCAGTAGGATCATAAACTTGAAGCCAGCCTAGGCTACAAAGTGTGTGTGGTGGGAGTCGAGGTAAAAAAAAAATTTTTTTTAAAGGAAACATGTTTGAAAGAATCCTTCCCATCACAAAAGGATTTTGGAGTGTGTTTAGTTCCTGGACTCACTCTGTAGTCCAGGCTGGTCTCGAACTCAGAAATCCCGCCTGCCTCTGCCTCCCAAGTGCTGGGATTACAGGCGTGCGCCACCACCGCCCGGCTAAGAGCTGATTTTTGAATGTGGGAAAAAGGCAGGACTGGGTGGGTCACAGTTGACACAAGGTGAGAACAAGGGTAGGAAGAAGGCTTGGTTATTTTGTTTACAGGCAGTTTGCTCTTGTGTGTTCACCGAACAGAAATCTTTTGGTGAGTCAGCTGTATGTGGTGGCTTATGGAGAAAAGTGGTAAACATCACTGAATTGTCATCGATAAATCGATGACTTTGCTTTTTTTGAGACAGGATTTCTCTGTGCAGCCCTGGCTGTCCTAGAACTCTCTGTAGACCAGGCTGGCCTCGAACTCGGTAATCTGCCTGCCTCTGCCTCCCAAGTGCAGGGATAAAGGCGTGCGCCACCACTGCCAAGTTCATTCATGACTTTAAATCTCTAGAGGGGTGTGTTGTAGCTCTCGCTAAAGGTTCAGCCCAGTGTCCGGAACCTGACAAAAATTCAAGGTGTATTTAACGATTGACTAGATCTAACAGGATGAAGAGGGAAGGCTCATTACAAATCACTGAGAATCCACTGCAGGAATACAGAAACCAGAGGCCTTTATTCGCCTCTTTTCAGGTTTTCTGGCAGTCAGGGAGGCGTGAAAGTTCTAAACCACGCTCTCGGTCTCTAGGGAGACCTCAGACCAGCCACTTCCGGATTAATCCCCACCCACAGAGAGTACTTCCGGTCTCCAGCGCTAGAAGCTGCGGAAAGGTACGTTTGCATCTCAAGCACATAAATGGCCCTTGGAAGTCGTTCCTGGCCCGGGCAGAGACAGATCTAGGAGACAGCAGCCCCTTAATTTTGCGAAATCTTGCACTATGCGGCAACATTTCCTTCAAGATTACAGGCGCGGCCTCTGGCAACGTCACTTCCGGTCACCTGGCAGTTGGCCAGTTCCGGATGTGATGTCAACTCCCCTTGGTTCCGGGAGGAATCGAGGTTGGTCTTTGCATATCCTCGCGTAACAACCCGGGTGCACTGGAGGTGGCTAGTGTAGTGTCTTAAATAGAGTTGGGAGTTTGGCAACTGAAAATTCAAGTCGTCCAGTAAACTTTAGACTCACCACAACGTAGTTTTTAGCAATAATCCAAAATATACTGGTCACAGTTATAATAACACATTACTTATCTGAATTTTAAATTTCATCAAATACCCTGTACTTTATCTGGCAATTTTGGCCTTGAACATTTTTTTCCCTCTGAATTCTAATTGGGACCTTCTAGGCTTATGCCCCTCTGTGAAATAGATACAAAGTTCATCTAGGGCTGAGCATTTTTAGATGCTAAGATGTGTTTAGTACTAAGGTCGGGGGAATCCCGTTCGTGAAAACGGAACACGTTGGCAGGCGTCCCAAGGCAATGCTCTGTGTATTTCTTTGAACAAACTGTATTTTTTGGGAAAGCTAGCTGGGAGCTACAAGGCTAAATGGCGCAGGTCTGGAAGGTGCTATGTTATTTAGAAGCGGGATAAACTGTTACCTGGAGTTCTCTCTGTCAAATTGTACAGAGAATCAGAAAGCCTGAGGTGGTAGGAAAATAAAAGCCTCAGTCTTTGAGCACTCTGGATGGAGAATTGGATGACTTTATGCATGGTAGGGACGGTCTTTCCAGAGAACCACACTTTCAAGTTCCCTGGGAGGCTTCCTGCATCCTACGTCTTGCAAATGAGCTCAGTGTGAGAAGAGATTTGTTACACACTTTAAAAAGGCTAGAACCCCAATCCCTAGACTCCGCCCTCTTCCACCCAGGCTTACGGTGGTCTTTCTGCTTTTTTAGGGGTTTGAATGTAGCTCAGAGGTAGAATGCATTCTCTTTTTTTTTGTAGAATGCATTCTTGTTACATGGTCAACCCCAGTCTCACTCTTGAGTGCCCCCTGTCCCTAAACGCAGACACCTTTTTACAGATCAGTCCTTTATTTCTCCTATATTTACCCTGTAGCTTCCTGACCTTTACCCCAAGACCTTCCTGTTTTTCCGCTCTGCCCAGTGGGGAAAATGGTTGTTTGGGCATCGTTACTGGAGCCTGGCCTTCGCCTGCTCTAGCACCGGGCTGCTTTTGCCGTGAGTGGGGTAACTCAGGACTTGTTTTGCTATCATGGAGCCAGAAAGGGGTGTTCCTGGCAAGGCTGATCATGACCAGCTGTGTGGGTACAAGGGTGTCTTTTCTTGTCCTGTAGATTGAGCCCCATGGCACACGTCCTTTTGCATATAACCTGGGGACTTGCCAAAGGCCTCACCTTGAGCCAGATCTTGTAGTTACCCTTGATTTGTGTCTGGACCACTTGCTGATCTAACTTGAGTACTGAGCTTCCTTAGGTTGGTGTGCACTGAAATCTGCAGCCTTTCCGCATGGACCCAGCATGGCCAGACTGGTCTTAGCTGACAGAGTAGAGCAGGCTAGAGGTCAATGGACTTGGGGGTCAGTTGGCTAGACAACCAATAGCCATTTTTTTTTTTTTTTTTTTTTTTGGCAGTAGAAGTGGTAAAGTGGGAAGGCATAAATGCCAGCCAGAAAGGGGCACTGCCTTGGTGTGAGGGCTTGGGAAGTACAGGATGTGGAAAAAGAATGGTACACAGGCCCACTGGTAGGAATGGCTTCCTTCGTGAATGATTAACTCCCAGGCAAAGGAGGTGACCTCGGAGGAAGGTCCATTGAACAGGAACTTTGGACTTGGGGCAGAGTGTCCAGGAGACTGGTGTGTGGCCCGCAGGAGAGGAGAACGTGGCTGGGCATCAGGGCTGGGCTTTCAGGACTGGAGTAAGATCAGGTTTGCTGCAGGCTTCATGAGTTCTTCAGGTTTCACTTCAGGTTATGGGGCCCGCCAGGCCGGTCCTGAGCCCTCTGAGGGGTGCCCATGATGGCGGGGCTCTGTCCACGGCTTCACTCCTTCTCCTCCCTCCCTAGGCGGCTATGGATGCAAGGCTGTGGTGAGAGAAGCAGGGAATGGCTGCAGCCCTCCAGGTCTTGCCCTGCCTCCTCCGAGCCCCGTCCCGACCTTTCCTCTGGGGGCCCCCAGTGGCCCGGATGACCAGTGGTATGACCTTGGCAGAGCAGGCGCGGCAGCTGTTTGACAGCGCGGTGGGCGCTGTGCAGCCAGGGCCCATGCTGCAAAGGACACTGTCCTTGGATCCGAGTGGCAGGCAGCTGAAGGTGCGGGACCGGACCTTCCAGCTACGCGAAAATCTCTACCTGGTGGGCTTCGGCAAGGCTGTGCTGGGCATGGCAGCTGCGGCCGAGGAGCTGCTGGACCAGCATCTTGTGCAGGGTGTCATCAGCGTGCCCAAGGGGATCCAAGCTGCCGTGGAGCAGGCTGGAAAGCAGTAAGAATCTGTGGGGCAGGGATGCCCGCTCCTGTCCATTGGGAGAAACCCCCCTTCCCCTTTGACCTCTCTATGCCCTGGATCCGGCCCGGTCTCGAAATAGGTGTCAGAGGGCCACTTTCACTTGTACAGCTGAGAAGTGTACACCTGTCCGGAGGGAGGAGAGGAGCCCACCCCTCCCTTCTCCCGCCTTTGTCCCCTGCTCAGAGAGATGCTGCTGAAGCCGCACAGCCACATCCAGGTGTTTGAGGGTGCCGAAGACAACTTACCGGACCGGGACGCCCTCCGGGCTGCAATGGCCATCCAGCAGCTGGCAGAGGGGCTCACTGCTGACGACCTGCTGCTGGTGCTCATCTCAGGTGTGGGAGCAGCTGACAGGGTCGCCCCCAAGTACCCGATGGCCACAGGGTGAAGTCGGGACAGGGAGACAGTGAGGAACCTGGAGGTACCTTGTGGGTGGCGTCAGGTCCATCACCTAGCCTCAGCTGTAAGTTCGCCCTGAGGGGCATTCTGTACCGTGAAGGCACAGCGGGGTACTAACACTGGAAAACATCGCTGTCTACAGCAGTGTTACTTAGGCTCCCGAAGCTGACTCTCCAGCCCCCACGGAACTCTCTCCTTGCTTGTCTGCTGTTTTTGTTGTTGTGCTTTCTTAGTTTAAAATTTTTTAATATTTTTTTTGTGGTTTTGGGGATCGAGTTCAGGGCTTCCCACAGGCTAGGCAAGCACTTAGCTAGTAAGCTCCTTCTGGGACCTGGCATAGGGGTACAACTTCACTGTGTCCACAAGGGGGCACTGTAACCACACCTTCTTAGCCCACCTCCCTTATGGCCTGCCTGGTTCTCTGGGTTGGGCCCTCTCCCTGACACCTTCACTGACTAGGTGGGGGCTCAGCCCTGCTGCCTGCTCCTGTCCCACCTGTCACACTGGAGGAGAAACAGACGCTCACCAAGCTGCTGGCCGCCCGGGGAGCCACAATCCAGGAGCTGAACACCATCCGCAAGGCCCTGTCGCAGCTGAAGGGTGGAGGCCTGGCTCAGGCTGCCTATCCTGCTCAGGTACGAGTCACTTCTCCAGTCAGCCCTGGGTTCCCAACGCGTGACAGGGAGATGCGTGACAGGGAGATGCGAGCTTAGGCCAACATTTGAGGTGGCAGGGGCCTGGTCTGGAAAGTCCTGGGAGGAAGCCGGGAGAGGGCAAGAGAGAGGCGTCCTGGCTGGGTATTCTGCCAGCCCACCCGAGAGTGGCAGGAAGCGGGTAGACGTGGGCAAGGAAGCACACCAGGTGCCGGACACCCAGGGCCAGTTTGTCCTTGAGGGCCCTGGAACATGGAGGAGGCAGGACTGAACCTTATTTTGTGGCCTTTGTCTAGGTGGTAAGCCTCATCTTGTCAGATGTGATTGGGGACCCTTTGGAGGTGATTGCCAGTGGCCCCACCGTGGCCAGCGTCCACAGTGTGCAAGACTGCCTGCAAATTCTTAACCACTACGGGCTTCGCGCTGCCCTGCCACGCTCTGTGAAGACTGTGCTCTCCCGAGCTGACTCTGACCCCCACGGACCGCATACCTGTGGTCACGTCCTCAATGTGATCATCGGCTCTAATTCTCTGGCCCTGGCCGAGGCTCAGAGGCAAGCTGAGGCCCTGGGCTACCGTGCCATGGTGCTGAGCACAGCCATGCAGGGCGATGTAAGAAACGTGGCTCGGTTCTACGGGCTGCTGGCCCGCGTGGCTGCAGCCCGCCTCACTCCGTCCTTGGCTGAGGGTCCCTTGGAGGAGGAGACGAATCTCCATCAGCTGGCAGCCGAGCTCCAGCTCCCGGACCTGCAGCTGGAGGAGGCTCTGGAAGCTGTGGCGGAGGCTAAAGGTCCAGTCTGCCTCCTGGCTGGTGGTGAGCCCACGGTGCAGCTGCAGGGATCTGGCAAGGGCGGTCGGAACCAAGAACTGGCCCTGCATGTGGGAGTGGAGCTGGGAAGGCAGCCACTGGGGCCAGTTGATGTGCTATTTCTGAGTGGAGGCACTGATGGCCAGGATGGGCCTACCAAGGTGGCCGGGGCCTGGGTCACGTCCGATTTCAGCAGCCAGGCCAGTGCCGAGAGCCTGGACGTAGCCGCCTTCCTCGCCGACAACGACTCCTACACTTTCTTTAGCCGCTTCCAGGGTGGAACGCATTTGCTGCACACAGGGTTGACGGGGACCAATGTGATGGATGTCCATCTCCTGATTTGTCATCCTCAGTGATGGCAGAGCTCACAGTCTGAGAGGCCTTCAAGGGCAGGGTCTCTTAGGAAGATCAAGGACTGATTCCCAGGCCCCACTGTGCTTCAGGACTCCCTCCTCTGTCGCTCCACCCGCCTCCCACAGATCTACTCCCAACTAGATGAGAAGATGGGGGCTCCTTTCTACCCCCAGTTTCTGTCATGTGCACGGGTAGCCAGCCCCGAGGCCCAGAAGGTGCTTTGTGGCCAGCTCACAGTTCTCATTTTCTCCCTGGAAGCCTTTCTGCCCAGGTCCTCGGCCTGTTCTTCCATGGAGCGAAGTTAGGGAGACTGAAAATAAAAAGCCCGTTGTGGGGGTCTCGGCTCATCGTCCCGTAGTGCCTCTTCCCGTAGTCTAGACCCTCGGGGGCTGCTGGGCAGGGGCACGTGGTGTGGCCCCAGCGGCGGTGCCAGTGCCTCGGTTTCTCATGCCCTTGTGGGCTGGGTGCACACCCAGGGGCTGCTATGGGAATCCATGACAACTGAATCTGGCTCCCAGCAGCCTCAGTGTGGGTGAACAGGACAGGCTTGTAGCTGCCTACTTCCACGACTCCCCGTGGCGACCTGTCACGGTTTCCCCTCTCTGCTGTAGCCCGGCTGGGTAGGAGCTATCTACTTGCCACCGAGGCCCTTCCCTCTGTGTTTGGACCACTCTTAGCTTCCCCCTACCCTCTGGTTATCAAGGGGTTTCTTTAGGCTGCAGGGCATTGAACCTGTCCTCCTGTGCCCCCCTTTCCCAGGGGGAACGTGCCGTGTTCCATTGCTGCTCCTCTGGGTACCCAGTTGGGGCCCTGGAGCCAGCATTTCAGTGTGTGTCTCAAGCACTAGCATGGTAGGTCAGGGCAGTGAAGGAGCGCAGCGGTCCCTCACCCTCTCCTGTCCTCGCTGGCAGAGGTGAGACCCTTGGCTTGGGCTGCAGCCACTGGCCTGGTATGCCTTGAGCCCTCTGTTGGCTTATCCTCACCGTGCGCCACGGCTCCAATCCCTATATGAGCGAGCAATAGAATCACATAGGAATAAAAAGCCATAGAGAACAGTGAGGCCCGGGGCGGCCCCTGTGGGCCCCTCTTCCGTCGCGAGGGTGTGAGGGCTCTAGGTCAGAGCTGGTGTGTCCTGGGAAGGGCCTCCCGTCTCCACTGGGCTCTGGACAGTCTAGCTGGCAGTTGGGCCGTGGCTCTGTGTGTTCCTCAGACGGAAGGGGGTAAGCAAGGCAAGCCGGCTCTGAGGTTTAGGCCAGGGGAGTGGTTTGCACCGTTTTCTTTCCTCCTGTTCTTGTGCACAGGGTCAGAGACTCTGAGGATTTTGTCTTTACAGTGTCCTGTGGGAGTGGCTCTGTCCCTGCGTCCTTGACCTTGGGAATGTATTCCCATCGGGCATTGAGTTGCAGGCAAGAGCTTTGAGAGAAGAGCTTTTCAGCCACATCCTCTGTGTCTCTTTGTGGTAAACACGTGAGCAGTGGGCACTGGGGTCAGAGTGCATCCACAGTGTACACACAGGTGCTTTTCAGCGTGGGGCTGCCTGTGGGGACCACTGGCGCCATTGCCTGCTGAGGGCTCAGCAGATAGTCGAGTCTTGCTGGAGGCTCCTCCTGGCTTCCTTGGTCCCTTTCCTGCACCTATGAGTTTTTAGTCTGGGGGCCAGGGTCTGAATTAGGCCCCATTAGAACAAACAATTTGTGGGTATAACCTTCTATATTTGCTCACCTATATATTTGGTCAGTCTAGATGAGAAAAATATGCAAATTCCTCACAGAGCTCAATAAGACTTTTTCTTCGTCCATCGCTGTCAATTACGTAGCCAGGCCTGGTGCACTGGCCTATAATCCCCAGTGTGTGAGAGGTCAGAGGACTGAGAGTTCGTGGCTAGCCTGAGCTACAGAGTGAAAGCCAGCCTCGGCAATTAGGAGAGATCCCATTTTAAAGAGCCTCACAGAAGGCCGGGCAGCGGTGGCACAAGCCTTTCATCCCAGCACTTGCGAGGCAGAAGCAACCGGATCTCTGAGAGTTTGAGGCCAGCCTGGTCTACAGAGTGAGTAAGTTCCAGGACAGCCAGGGCTACACAGAGAGAAACGCTGTCTCAACAACAACAATAACAACAACAGCAACAACAGGCTGGGAATGTAGTCAGTCTTACTATTCTAGCATGTATGAAGCCCTGGGTTCAGTTCCCAGCACTGAAAAAAAATAAATGAACAGCTAAATGCGCGTGAGCCGTACTAATGGGTTATTAAAGACACGCCCTCCTTTGGTCTTCCCTGCTGTCCCTCCCGACTCTGGCTTTTGCTGCCCGAGCCCTTACTTTGTCTTCATGTGCTGACACTTTCCATGGCTTGAGGATTCTGCTCCAAGGGTGCTCATTCCTCCTCCGCGTGCAAGCCTCATTCTCTGCACTGGCATGAGCTGGGGGTCTGGAGAGCCTTTTGGGGTCCGCTTATCTAAACCCATTTATCCTATGGCTGGAGGGTTAGAGAAGACGGTTTGTCAGGGACTGTGGAGCCAGTCAGTCACAGGCCAAGGATGAGAACCTGGTTTAAGGCCATTTAGGGACATTCTCTGCTGCCCCTTGGGGCTCAGCTCCCGTGGGGGTCAGCCCAAGGCACAAGCAGAGTCATTTGCTTTCCGCGTTGCCCTCAGTGGCTTGAGGACAGGGGTCTGACCATACTTGGCCTCTCCAGGAATCTGTAAGGCAGGTTTGTTGGTCTCTTCGTGGTCTGGAGGAACAGTGTGTTGAGTGGTTTAGTGGGAGACCCCATGCGTGTGAGCGGTGAGCGTCTACACAAATGTGTGTGCACACACCCGAGTGTACCTCCAACCAGTCACCACGCGGGGCTCCACACTGCTCTGCTCCATTCTAAGGTGTAGGTGGCTTGCTGTAGTTAGAATTTCAGGAATATTGTGGAACAGGGTGGGCAAGGAGGCCTTAAAGGCTGGCAGAGGCAGGGTGGCAAAGGGCCCCTCCCACCTCCCTCCCTTCTTCCCTCCCTCCTCCCTCCCCTCTCGTTCTCACCTTTGCACGTTCCTTGTGGCCTTAGCCCTGTGACCTTTGCTTCATTTCAGCATTGGCAACTCTGTTCTATTTTTTTTTTTTTTTTTTTGACACAGGGTGAGCGTGCAGACCTGGCTGGCTTTCCGTGCAAAGGGGTCCATCTGCTTGTGTCACTCACATGCTGGGACTAAGGGTTCTGCCACGCCCAGTTCGTTGGCAGTTCTTTAGATTCCCACTTTGGAATCAAGATGAAAGCCCAGGTTCAAACATCCTTGGGAATAAACGAACCCCTCTGTCCCTGGGGATGCCGTCAGTGCCATGAAGAGAGGGGAGGGAGAGATTGGACAGGGAGCGTATCAAGTAGTGGGGAATGGGGAGTCTGTGGTTGTGTCAAATCCCCCTAGAGTGGCACCTAAGTGGCCTGGAAGGCACATTAGAGTGGGAGTCGGGTCCTAGGTCCTTGTCCTGCCTTGCTCCTGTCCTTCCTCCTCCTCCTGATGTTGACTGTGTTTGTGCCCTGCTCACCTCTTGTGGGCTGGGGTTATTAGCACCAGATTAATTTCTATGAGAAGGCTCCATGAAAATAGGAAGCCCAGGGAGAAAAGGAAAAAAAAATTAGGGCTAATAGAAGGGGCTGGAGAGATGGCTGCTCTCCCAGAGGACCCGAGTCAGGTCCCAGCCCCAGCACAGCAGTTCACAACTGTCTGCATTGCAGCTCCAGGGACCCAACACTCCTCTGGTCTCTGTGAGCACCAGGCACATACATACATGCATGCATGCAGGCAGGCACATACATACATACATGCAGGCAACTCACTTATCCACACAAAATAGAAAAACATTAAGTCTTTAAAAATAGGTAAGAATCTTTAAAACAAAACAAAACAAAACAAAACCAAACCCCCAGCTATTAGTTCTTCCAGCGATAACTCAAAGAGATCTCAGCTTAGGGAGCCAAGGTCTGAGCCAGCAGGACACTGTGATCATGTCCGGAAGCCAAGTAAGCTACCTGCCACCTATGTCCTTTTGACATTAGAATGGCAGTATCTGTCTTTTTTGTTTGTTTGTTTGTTTGTTTTAAAGAGAGTCTCTCATATAGCCCAGGTTGGCTTCCAACTTGAGATGTAGCCAAGGATGACTTTGAACTCCACCCCCTTTCTCTATCTCTCGAGTACTGAGAATACAGATGTGTGCCTTCGCTACAGTTCTATGTGATGTTGGGGATCAAACGCAGGGCCTCGTGAATGATAGCTGAGAACCAACTGTGTTACATCCCAAACCCCCCCTTCTTACTCTGTGCGTCTGGGAGGATCTGTCACGGAGGGAGCTACACCTCCGTTAAGGAAGGTATTTGAGTTATGCGAGGTCTGGGAGCTGAGGGACGGGGACTAGCTAGAGCTAGAGTTAACTGTCCCTCTTTAACAGCAAGATGGTCCCCTAATGTTTCGGGGGAGGGGGGAGGAGAGGCAAGAAAGCCTATCTGTCTCTGAGTTTGGCTCAAATATGAGGAACATAGGGACAGATTAGGGAGGGGGCGACTGGCCTGGACCCAGGCTGGGTTAGAGGATGTGGAGAATGCGTGTGGAGTAGTGGGTTGTGCCTGTGGGTGAAGGGTAAGCCCAGCCGCCCGCCCGATGACTTAGGTAGACTTCCCTGTGATTGATATAGCGTAGTATGGAGCTGGCCCAGCCTGGGAGGGATAGTTTTCTCCGAGAGGCAGGAATGCCTAAGGATGAAGCCTCCTAGGTAACCAGCACACCAGGCCTGAGGCTTCGCTTGCCCTCCTTCCCCTGGCTCAGACTGGCCTGTAGTGGCTGGGGGGTGTGGGCCGAAAGGTAAATATTTGGGTCTATGGCAGCTCTACCAGCTCCATGGGGAAGGGGGAGGGGGGAGGGGGCAGGGCTAGGATCAGTGGCAGCAGCTGTTGCTCTAGCAAAATGAAGTTCTGGCCAAGGGTGAGGGAGAATTGGCCTCTGTAAATGTGTGCCCTAGGTCCTCAGTCCTTAGACCACCACCCTTAGTAACCACAACTCAGGGAATCGTATCCGCTCTCATGATCTGGTCCACTACTGGCACTCGGTGGTCCGGAGAGCTGCACCGGGAGGGTCCCCCGTGGGTCACTACTCGCCTAGGCTTTTCTGGCTCTCCTGCAACCAGCAGAGCTCTTGGGACTCGGTCAGAGCCAGCCCTGCCTCCAGGACTGCTGAGGGGGCCAGGTGGCTCCGCTCCTGTCCCTTTCATTCACTCCGCTCACCGCCCAGCGTCTTCTCAGGCTCCAGGATGTCCCAGAAAGTGCATTTGTAGTGCACTCGAGCCAGGGCTCCCTCTCCACCTGCCTCTCACCTGCACCCTACCCCTCCTATAGAGCGTGATACCTTTCTGTCCCTCCCAGTTCCAGAGAGCCAATTGTAGTTCCCTGGCCTCAAACGCCAGGAATACCGTCCTGGCCACCGGGTCTGGGCGGGAGCTACTCAAAGACCGCCAGAGAAGGGACCGATGCCCCATCTCCTGTGGCTTTGTGAGTCTCGGTCGGGGTCGGTAGCTTGGAGGAAACCCGGGAGCCGGTGGTAGGGGAGAGAGCTCTGCCCCGCCTCCTCCACCTGGGCAGGAGGAACGCCCCAGCCCCAGTACCAGCCGAACTACAACCAACAACCCCCACCCCAGCCCCCGAACCGGCACTTGTGAGGGTCACAATGCAGTCAGTGTGGCTGATGCCCCCTGGCAGTCTCCTAGCCTCAGCCTAGCTAGAGGCAGGGAAGACTGGGCGTAGACTCAAACCTTCAAGGGTGGGCTGGTCCGGTGTCCCAACCTATTCCTTCACTCGGTCGGATCTCTGGGGGTCTACCTCAGCCGTGGGCCGTCAGCATTAGCTGGGTACCAGGGCTGGGACAGCCTGCCAGTTCCCTGCTCTCCTTCCCCCCCACCCTGCTCTTGCTGACCAGTAGGGCACCTGCGGCTAGCACTCTGCCGCTTCCGTTGTCCTGGGCAGAGAAGTGATGTGGCCCGGGCTGCCCACTGTCCCCACCTATCCGCCCCCAGGGCTTCGGCTGCCCCGTGCGGGTGTCCCCGAACCCCTAGCTTACCTCAGTGGCGCTGCCTCCTCACCAGAGGCACTGCAGTGTGGGAACTGTCCCGAGGAGCCGGTTCTCAGCTGAAACAAAGAGGTGGGGGAGAAAGAGGGGGGCAGCGGGAGAGGGAGAGGGTGAGTGAGCAGGCGAGGATTGAGGAGTGGAGGCTGGAGGGGGAAGAGAGAAGGGAGAGAGAGGGTGAGGAAAGAGGGGAGGACCACGAGCTGCCCCTGCCCCCGCCAACTGGGGGGCCAAGAAAAGAGGGAAGAGGAAATCGGGAGGGGGCCAGGCCGAGAGGAGAGAGGGGCGGGGAGCAAGGACCGGGTGAGGGGATTGGGGCAAAGGAGGGGTGTGGGCAGAAGAGGCAGCCTTGGGGGAGGAAGGGCTGCAGTGAGCAGAGGGGTCCCACCCCGTCCCATGCCAGGTTCTGATGTGAGACTTGAATGGGTACAATGCTGTGCAGGAAGGGGGGCGGGGGGCTGCGAGAGGGACCTGTCAGGCAAAGGATGGGGGCTGGTGGGCTGGTGGGCTGGCTTGGGAGGCCAGGGCCAGCCACAAAGGCAGGAGAACAAAGGTGTCTGAGGGGAGGAGTGGGACCCCTGCTGACCGCAGGTGCGCCAGCCCTGAGCACACAGAGGAGTGTCCTGAGTCCACAGCAGGCTTGCAGGTGCTGTCAAGGCTAGAGTGACCCCTCAAGGTCCAGGGGCTGGGGCAACAGGCAGGGGTCCCTTTCCTTGAGAGCCCTGGACACCCTAACCCACACTCTAGGACTAACCACAAACCAGGATCCCGGTGCTACTGCCCGTGATGGGAAGTGGGAGGAGACAGTTAGTAGGGAGGAGGGCGGTCTGAGGGGCCCCAGGGGAGGAGAGGATGGCGTGCATATGGAGGAAGCAGAGTGGTGGGGACCCAGGGAAAGGGGCAGTAAGGCGTGGAGGCAGAGCATTATTTCACAGACCCTCCCAAAGCAGAGGCCTCCCCACCCCCACACACACCCCACGTACTTCCCGGGCTGCCTGTTGCAGAGAGGTGACCAGATATCCTCTTGCTGCTGTGACAGGCAGGGGCACTCACTGCCTGGCAAAAGTGGCCTTGGCTGCCTGGGCAGGCGTTAGTGCAGGGAGAGGGAGGAGAGGGCACCTGGGTACCAACCAGGGGTGGTCACGTCTCTCCTCGTAGGCTCTGAAGTGCAGAATCTCCAGCTGCCCACCAAAGCAAGCTCGCTTCCTGCCCACCCTGGGGTTCCTCATAGCTGTTCTTTTGGAGGGAGGGGATGCAGTGTGGGCTTGTGTCACGTGGTGGTGGTGGTTGATGGTTGTGGGGATGGTTGTGGGGAGGTAATCCCTCCAACCTGCAGGGTCACATCCTGGGCTGCCCAGAAAGTCTTCTGAAGCCTGGAGCTTTCCCCTTCCTCATTACGTCAAAAACAGCAATGGCAGCAACAGCAACAATGACAGCAGCAACATTAGGGCTGGACTCAGAGTCTGGCACACGCTAGGCAAGCACGCTACCGAGGAACTACATCCCGGCCCTTGTGTGGGGATGTGCATGTGTGCATGTGTGGGGGTGCTCTCACCCACGTGGATGCATATGGTCACTGAACCTCAGGTTTTTGATCTGACCAGTGACTCCCTGGGATTCGCCTGTCTCCGCTTCCCAGCTTCAGGGATTATAGGCTCATGGCTGCACCTGGCCTTCACATGGAGGCTGGGGACCTGAATTCTGGTCTTCATGCTTGTCCAACAATCAATTAACCTACTGAGCCTCTTCTGCAGCTGCTTGTCTCTCCTCCTCCTCCTCCTCCTCCTCCTCCTCCTCCTCCTCCTCCTCTATCATCACCACCACCACCACCATCGCCATTGTTATTATTATTGGAGATAGGAACTTCCTAAGTAGCTAAGCTGACCTGGGAACCCCTGTGCAGACCAGGGTGGACTTGCAACCCCTCTGCTGTAGCCTATGGGCACACACACAGCTATGGCTGCTACTTATTTTACTTACAAATGATTTTGAACTTTAAAATACGTTACCAGATGGGCTTGAGATAGCTCAGCGGTTAAGAGCCCTGACTGCTCTTCCAGAGGTCCTGAGTTCAAATCCCAGTAACCACATGGTGGCTCACAACTGTCTTTAACTCCAAGATTTGACACCCTCGCACTCAGACATACATGCATGCAAAACACCAATGCATATGAAATTTTAAAAAAGATTAATTAAAAAGCACTACCAGCCGGGCGGTGGTGGCACACGCCTTTAATCCCAGCACTTGGGAGGCAGAGGCAGGCAGATTTCTGAGTTCGAGGCCAACCTGGTCTACCGAGTGAGTTCCAGGACAGCTGAAGCTACACAGAGAAACCCTGTCTCGAAAAAAAAAAAAAAAAAAAAAAAAAAGCATTACCAGAATAAGAATAGTATGAATGTGACACCCATGTATTCTTGGGGGTATGTATTTATCTATTTAACCTTTTTCTTGAGGCAGGGTCACACTCTCTAGTCCAGTCTTTGATGGTACTTGCCATATAGCTGAGGCTGGCCTTGAACTTGCAGTAATCCTTCTGCTTCAGATTCTCCAGTGCTGGCATTATGACTTAAGACACTGTGTTTAGTTTATTCAACTTTTTTTTTTTTTTTTTTTGGTTTTGTCAAGACAGGGTTTCTCTGTATAGCCCTGGCTGTCCTGGAACTCACTCTGTAGACCAGGCTGTCCTCGAACTCAGAAATCTGCCTGCCTCTGCCTCCCAAGTGCTGGGATTACAGGCGTGTGCCAGTACTGCCCAGCTATTCAACTTAAAAAAAACAAACTTTTGATTTTTTTTTTTATGACATGTATGTGTGTGAACCAATGTGAGACTGATGTCAGTGGAGGTCAGAAGAGTGGAATAGATCCCTAGAACTGGAGTTGCGGCTGGTTCTGAGCTGTCATAGGAAGACTGGGACTCAAACCCCAGTCCTTTGCAAGAGCAGCCAGTGCCCTTAACCACTGAGCTATCTCTCCAGCCCTCAACGATTCTTCCTATTCAGCTAGTATTAGTACTTTTGCTCCATTTTCTTTTCTTTATATATATTTGCCATCCGTGGATTTGCTCCAGTTGTTCACATAAACTTGCCTGCTTTTGAAAGGCTGGCTCAATGGCTTGTCTTTTATTGACGGAGCCAGAGCAGTGAAGCCCAGATCATGTTGTGTGGAATGAATGAATGTCTCTGTACAGGAAGTGAATGAATGAGTGGATGTCACCTCCTGGGATCCTGAGACCCCCACCTGGGCAGGGTGAGCAGTGCTGGGCTGCAGGCCTGGGAGGGGAGTGAGCGGGTGGGAAGATGTGCCCACCGGAAAGCGAGCATGTGGTGTTTGCCGGGTGCGGAGCGGTAGCATATGTTTGCGATGTGGCAGGCAGAGCAAAGCTGTGAGCACAAACGGTCATGCCAAGGCACACTTGGGCACACTTGAGAGACAGATACTGTCTAGCCCTAAGGTGAGGGGAAGCTGCTGGAGGCCTGTCTGAGCCCCTAACTCTGGGACCCTGTCCACAACTCTGTGAAAGACGGGGTAGGCACATGGGCCTCTTGGCAGTTGGTCCAGGCTTATATAGTGGGAGGGGGAGGATGGGGACCCTAGCACTTATGTCTTGGATTTTGGCATGGCTTTTTTTTTTTTTTTTTTTGAAACAACGTCTTCTCATGTAGCCTAAGCTGTCCTAGATCTCCTGAGTACTGGATTATAGGCATGGACCACCGCACTTGGCTTCAGGAGTGCCATTCTTATTACATCTCCAATGTCCCCTGACTTCAGATGCTGCTTCCAATTCCTAGCCAAAGAAGTTTTGTATTGGAGTCATTGGAGTGGGTCAGTAGGAAGGGCATCGGCCACCAAGCTTGACAACCTGTGATCCCTGGGACATTTGTGACAGAAGGAGAAAACCAACCTTCACAAATTGTCTTCTGACATCCTTGCAGGAATGTGTGTGTGTGTGTGTGTGTGTGTGTGTGTGTCACACACACATACACATTAATAATAACACACACACACACACACACACACACACACACACATTGATAATAATAGTATCAACGACACTACCACCGGGAGTTTCATATTTAGGAATCACTGTTCAAAGATGATCGAACTTCCTGTGTTCTGATTTTCTCTGTCTTGTAAGTGAAGGCTAACTCCTTCCAGAAGCCCTCTAGACAACTTCTTCTTCTTCTTCTTCTTCTTCTTCTTCTTCTTCTTCTTCTTCTTCTTCTTCTTCTTCTTCTTCTTCTTCTTTTTGGTTTTTCGAGACAGGGTTTCTCTGTGTAGTCCTGGCTGTCCCGGAACTCACTCTGTAGACCACGCTGGCCTCGAACTCAGAAATCTGCCTGCCTCTGCCTCTCAAGTGCTGGCATTACAGGCGTGCGCCACCACCGCCCGGCTCTAGACTTCTTCAGAATACACTACTTCACAAGCCTTCCTAGGAATGGTGGTCCTGGTCATTCTTTTGCTAACACACATTGGTTTTTATCCCTACCAACTGGTCCTTTGTTTGGCCAACAGCTTAATTAATTCTTGCTTCCCAGGCTAAACATATAACTAGATCTCAAAGATGGATGTGGTTAATGTGAGCTTGGTTCTGTGGACATTGGGTTCCCTTGATGACCCCTATGCCCAGAATGTCCATAAGCCCAAAGGCCCTGGGCTGTTGAGGTGGGGGACAACAAAAGGACCCTATTGAAAGAACAGGCTAGCTCAGGACTACTAGCTTGTTGGGGTCTGGGCAAGCCTTTGACTTGGGTCTTTGGTGACTTGGTCAGTACTTTCGCTCAGAGCCCGTTCAGGCATACCAGTCCAGAACTCCCATCCAGGGTCCTTCCTGAACTTCACCAGGTGACCCCTGGGAAGGTCTGTTACCTCTGTGCGTTACCTCCAGAGCACCCTCGTCAAACCCCAGGAGATACAGGGCTCCTCTCCCAGTGCCCATCCCCCTGAAGAGATTTCAGCCAATTAGCACATACAGTATTTACTTAATTAGGGTAATGACATAATTAGTGTAACTTGGGCTCCATCACATGGCTTCAACATGCAATTAGGAGCTGTCAGCGGGAGGCGACATTGTGAAAATGCTCATTCAATTTTGGTTCCAGCATGGAGGGCTAGCAGCTGCCTCTGCTCTACAGTGGGTAGTGGCGGGTTGCTGTGTATGTGCTCAGAGTGTGTGCGAGAGAAACTGCCAAGACTCCACAGCCTGGGGCAGAAGAGTAACCAGGGCAGAAAGGCAGTTTCCAGGGCTGATGGAGTTCTGACAGAGCCTGCTTGCTCCAAAAATGGGTACTGCTACTCCAACCCAATAGCAGGGAATAGCAGCTGTGGCCAGCCTCGTGTGCCTGAGATCGGACCCTCTGCCTTCAAGTTCTCTGCCTGAAATGTCACCTGAAATGCAGGCCTGTCTTGCCTGTCTTTAGAGAGCTGCTGTTTGGAAGACACCGCTGTCTCATACCCACACATCTGTTGTTCTTCAGGGCGGCTCCAGGAGACCACTGATTGGCTGTTGGATTGGGTCGAGGATCCTGAAAGGACAGGTGAAGAAGCCAAGGCTGAAGGGGGTAGAAGCAGTCACAGAAGGGCTGACCTGTGGATGCAGCTTTGGAGTGGATATCCCGTCCTGGATAGCGAGTGAACTCTCCCGGGGTTATGTAAATGCAAATAGGCATCAGCTATAGACTGAAGCAACGATTCCAGCAAGATACCAGTGTCACCCAGCTTGGATGATGTCTTCCCCATGACGCCATATATAGGGTACCCACTTCCCAGACAGGGTTTCTCTGTGTAGCCCTGGCTGTCCTGGAACTCACTCTATAGACCAGGCTGGCCTTGAACTCAGAAATCCTCCTGCCTCTGCCTCCCAAGTGCAGGCATTAAAGGCGTGTGCCACCACTGCCGGGCAACCTTCCATACTCTTGACCAGTGGTTCTTAACCTTCCTAACCCTGTGACCCTTTCTTACAGTTCATTATGTTATGGCGACTCCAACCATAAAACGATTGAATTGCTACTTTATAACTGTAATTTTGCTGCTGTTATGAACCCTGATGTAAAATATCTGATATGCAACCCTGAAGGGGTCGAGACCCACAGGTTGAGAAGCCATGCTGTTTCCTCCCAAGACTGAGAACGAGTGCAGCTAGCCTGGCAGAATTACATTCGCCTGGGAGGGAGATGGGGGAAGGAGTGGCTAGATCCCGGGCCCGGGTGGCAGTCTGTGGTCTTCCCCACCTGTTTGTTTTTTTATGAGGAAATATTAACCTCATCGTGAAGGTTGCTTGCAGATAGTCACAGGTATGCTAATGAAGATGGTTATGCTTAGGAGATAGTATTCTACAGCACAGGGCATGATGCCTCTGGCCTTGGAAAGTCTTCTGTCCCGAGGGATCCTGTTCTTAAGAGAGAACAAGACAGTCGGGCGGGTGGTGGTGCACGCTTTCAATCCCAGCACTTGGGACAGAGGCAGGTGGCTCTCTAAATTTGAGGCCAGTCTGTTCTACATAGTGAGTTCCAGGACAGTAAAGAGTACACAGAGCCGGGCATGGTGGCGCACGCCTGTAATCCCAGCACTTGGGAGGCAGAGACAGGCGGATTTCTGGGTTCGAGGCCAGCCTGGTCTACAGAGTGAGTTCCAGGACAGCCAGGACTACACAGAGAAACCCTGTCTCGAAAAAACAAAAACAAAAACAAACAAACAAAAAAAAATACACAGAGAAACCCTGAGAGAGAGAGAGAGAGAGAGAGAGAGAGAGAGAGAGAGAGAGAGAATACCTTTGTTCACTAGTTCATCGTTCGGCTCCTAACACCTTCTGCCCCACCCCCACCCCCACTTTATCAGAGGCTCATTGGAGACTTAAATCCCCACACCTCTATCTCAGCTTTCAGTGTCACGACCAGAGGTTCCCAGGGGACTCCTGGCTCGTGGAGTGGCTCCTAGATCCCCCTGCTAAGTGGCACCAATGTCTTCATTTCTTAGATGGGGAAACTGAGACAGCAAGATATCCTAGTGAAGACCTGTGCTAAGTGCCTTAGTCCTGGCAGCTCAGGGTCTCGCACACATGGCATCTGCAGCTGGCTGGGCTCACTGACCACACAGTGTCAGACAGGAGAGAGAGGCTCAGGTGAGAGCATGGTCTACCAGAATGGAGGTGCTGCCGAGAAGACTCCCGCCAGCCGTGTGTGTCTGAGGCGGTCCCCACATGGAAGGAAAATGGGGATTCTGAGGGAATAGCTGGTTAGAACTGTCTCCCCAGGACTGGAGAGATGGCTCAGCAGGTAAGAGCGCTGACTGCTCTTCCGAAGGTCCTGAGTTCAAATCTCAGCAACCACATGGTGGCTCACAACCATCCGTAAAGAGATCTGATGCCCTCTTCTGGTGTGTCCGAAGACAGCTATAGTGTATATAATAATAAATAAATCTTTAGGTCGGAGCTAGCAGGTGACCGGAGTGAGCAACCTTTATTCCTAGCAACCATCAGTACAGCTACAGTGTACTCATATACGTAAAATAAATAAAATAAATCTTAAAAAAAAAAAAAAAAAGAACTGTCTCCCCAGGGGTGCTGACCCTCAGGCAGGTGGGTAAGCAGGAGGAAGCTGGCAGACAGCCTCCGCTGCTGGCAATAGTCAACAATATTAAAACTCCATTATGGGGTCAGATTTCTATTAAGACCAGGACATCATCTGTGAGATGGTATGGCAGAATTCACTTTGCGAGAACAGAAAGCCATTGTGCCCATGCCTACCTATGGCCAGAGCCCCAGACGCTCCCGAACCGGCTCAGTCTGCTGTGGCTCCCTTGGGCTTTCCTGCCAAGGAAGTGAAGACCAGTGCGGCCAGCCGGCCCGGGAACAGATGGCATGGGGGCAGGAATGCGGGCTGCTGAGAGGCTCTGCTTGCCTGCTAGGACAATAAGCTGTCAGTGTTAAGTGCTCACGGCTTTTGCGGTACCAATGACAGCTCACAGGGCTTTGACAAGGAGAATGGAAAATAGAGGGCTGGGTGAAAGGAGCAGGCTGGGACCTAGCAGGATGCGGCAGGCCTTTGGGCTTTATTCTGAGTGTGCTGGAGCCAGAGGATTTTGAGGGCATACTGAGAAGGGGTGGGAACCTAATGCTTGAGGCTGTTGTTTAGAGACCGGACCCCAGGTACTCCGGGTGGGCCGGTTGTGTGCACCAGAGGCTGATGGAGGGCAGCACTTCAGTTCCTGGCTTGAGCAAGCAAGGAAGTGGTGTGGCCGTTTGCAGAAGAAGAGGATGTTGGGAAGAGCAGTTGGTGCCTGAGCAATGGAGGATTCGGACTTGTTCACATGAGGTTTGGGATGCCTGAGGGTGGAAGGACTTGAAGTAAGTCACATTTAAACCCAGAGTTCCAGAGAGTGGGCTGCCCTGCAGAGAGTGTTTTTTTTCCCCGTTCATTGTTAGCTAGAGACATGTTGCCCTATAGCAGGACTGCGGTCCCTAGCTAGCCCCAGAATCCAGAGATTCAAGTGAACTAGTGATCTGGGGGCCCCCTATAGAACCAAGACAGGAGGTGCCCATAGGGAAGTCTCTGCCCCTTTGTGTATATGAATGTGTGTATTTGTATACAAGTGGGGGTGCTTGCCTACATGTTGGGGCACGCAGAGGTCAGAGATCATTGGGTATCCTCTATGGCGTTCTACCTTATTTAATTTTTAAAAAAGGCTTCTTTGAGGGGGTTGGAGTGGTGTTTCAGTGGTTAAAAGCACTGGTTGTTCTTCCGGAGGACCAGGGTTCGATTCTGAGCAGCCACATGGCATCTCACAATCCAGTTTCAGGCGATCCATTGCCATATCCTGGGCTCTGTGGCACTGTACACATGCCATACACGGATACATATGTAAGTGGGCACACATATTATACAAGCAAAGATTTATTTGGAATTGGAGAGATGGCTCAGCAGTTAAGAGTATACACCGCTGCTCCAGAAGACCTGAGTTCAACCCCAAGCAAGTAAACCTGTAACTTCCACAGCAGGGGGGATCTAAGATCTAAGGTGTCTGGTTTCTGGGCACCTGTACTTATGTGCTCATGCTCATATCTCTACACACACACACACACACACACACACAGAGAGAGAGAGAGAGAGAGACTGAGAGAGAGAGAGAGAGAGAGAGAGAGAGAGAGAGAGAGAGAGAGAGACTGTGCTGGTGTCAGTAGATTCAATCAACACCCCCCCATCCCCCCATATACTGGGGGTTGAACCAGCGGTCTCACGCATGCAGGCAAATGCTCTTTCACTAACTCCATCCTTCTTTACAGTTTTTATTTTGAGGCTGAGTCTCAATAAATTCCCCAGGAAGGACCTGAACTTGTGATCCTCCTACCCCAGCCTCCTAACTAGCTGGGATTGCAGGCCTGTACCACTGGCTTGGCTACCCCTTGTGGCCTAAAATGCTGCTTCAAAGGGTCACTCGCCTCCTCCATCCCCCCAGTTAGCTGTGTGACCCCCCCCCAAAGCCCCTCACCTCTCTCTCTGTTCCTTGGCCTCCTCATTACAGGAGAGAGAGGAATTACTCTTTTTGTCCTCTTTTGATAGTGATCTTGGACTAGGAAAGTTCTGCCTGGTCACACCATCAGGTGGGGCCAGGGTGGCTTTGGTCTCTTCTCAGGCAGGGTAGCCTAAAAGATAGCACTAGGGGTGACTGTGTCTCTCTCTCTCTCTCTCTCTCTCTCTCTCTCTCTCTGTAGAGGGGTGTCCCTGCAGGTGTTGTCTGTGGCTCCTGCTTTGCCTCCACTCCTGGGACCTCTGGTCCTTCAGGCTCCCTCCCCGCAGCAGACAGGCGTCCTAACTGGGTGTCCCTTCTGGAGGAGGAGGAGGTGGTGGCTGCCGCTGCCACCGCTGAAGCGTCCTCCAGGTTCACACTCCTTCATGCCAAGCACATTAGTGGATAATTAAGTAAAAATAGGCCTTCCGACCAGTGTAGCTCATTAAGACCTAATTTAGTTAATTAGTTCCAGGTGTGGATGGCGAGGCTCGAGCGAGGCAGGCGGCTGTTGTTTGCTGTAATTGCGTTTTCGAAGCCAGAGCGTCGGTGGCGATGATGCTGTGGCAGAGGCAGTAGATTCCTCGGAGGCCTGGAAGGCTGCCAGGGTGCTCAGGAGGCTGGCCCTGAGCTGGGAGGGCGAGGGAGAAGTGGTTCCAGTGGGGCTGGAGCCCACCCACAGAGAGAAGTTGGCGGGGGGGGGGGGCAGAGAGCCCTGCCCCTCGCACTTGCACGCTCTGCTGGGAGAAGTGGTGGTGGGCTGCTGGTCTTTGGGACTAGCGTTTGCTTCTCTTACTCACCCATTGTGGACGTCAGGATAGTCTGTAAAGTGGCTGTTCTGAAATGGAACATGTGTCCAGGACTGAATGAGACTTGAGTCATCAACCTGGGTTCCCCTCTGCCCCTCACCCCCCATTTGGCTCGACTCTAAAGCCTTTGTCTCTTTGCAGGTGTGTGAGTCTGAGAGATAGATGTCCCCCTTTGTGGCCCAGGGCAGAAGTTAGGGGTGGGGCGTACAGATTTGGAGCCTTTGCAGAGTCCCTGTGCCTCCTGGCCCAGTCTGTCTCTTGCTCCAAACCTCTCCCTGAACCCATTTTCTCCAATGGCTGTCAGAGGACCGTCCTGAGGACAGATGGGTGGGATAGCCTCCCAGTCTTGACCAGTGTAATTTGTCCTTACAGCTGTGCATGTGCTATGTAGGGAGTGGGGAGGAGGAAGAGGAGACTGTCATTTCCTCAAGGAGTAGGAAGGAATAGAATTCCCAGGCTCTCCCAGGCTTTTATTCCTGCTCGGGCCCTCTCATACAGCTCCTGAAATTTGTCATTAAAGACACATGGAGCTGGCTGATGGTGACACACGCCTTTAATCCCAGCACTCTGGGAGGCAGAGGCAGGCAGATATCCGAGTTCAAGGCCAGCCTGGTCTACAGAGCTAGTTCCAGGACAGCCAGGGCTACACAGAGAAACCCTGTCTTGAAAAACAAACAAACAAAACCCCTCTGAAACCAACCAAACAACCAAACAACCAACAACCCACATGAGAATTGGGGAATTGGGGAGACACTTCGTAAGAATGAGGACCCGTGTCTGATCCCAGAACCCATACAAAAATGCCAGCATTGGCAGGTACTTATTCCAGGGAGAGGAGGACGGGGAGGAGGGGGACAGGGAGGACGGGGAGGAGGAGGAAGAAGAGATTTATTCAGGAGGAGAGCTAGGCAGATCCCACAGACTCCCTGACAAGCAAGCTCCAGGCCACTAAAAAGCAAACCACCATGAAAAGCCCCCTATACCCAAGGTGGACAGCATGTGAGGTATGACAAGTGGGGTGTCCCGTGAGCTTCCACATGCACACGTACACATGCGTGTAGGAGAGTGTGCACACACACGAAAGGCACATGGCTGGTTAGGCATGTAGTTCAGGGGTAGCTCAGCCTAAGGCCCTGGGCTCAATCCCTAAGCACGCGCATGCGCGTGCTCACACACACACACACACACACACACACACACACACACACACACACAAAATGACACCTAGTAACTGAGGTGGTCCACACCTGTAAGCCTAGCATTTGGGAAGTAGAGGCAATAGCGTGAGGAGTTCAAGGCCATCCCCCACTGCCTAGTGAGTTTGAGCTTGGGGCTCATGGACCCCAGTCTGAAAACAAAACAAAACAAAATCTTGGAGCTGGGTGTAATATAAATCTCAAGGCAGGAGGATGCAAAGTTTGAAGCTAGCCTGGGCTACACCCACCTTGAGTTACATAGTGAGACCTATCTCAAAACATCTAGAAGGCTTTGCTCAAGGTTCTTTGTTTTCAAAGAGACTTTTGTGGTATGTGGATTGAATCCAAGACGTCACAAATGCTAGCAAGTGCTCTACCATTGGACCTACATCCCCAGCCTAACTGAAGGCTTTGACGTAATCGGTAAAGCTTCCTTGAAGACAGGCTGCATAGAGACAATACTCCCCTTTTCAGAGAGAGATTTCAGACTTGTTGAAAGAGCTAATAAGCTGTGCTTGATGCCAAAAGCATGACCTTTCCACCCTGTGACCTTTGATCTTAACTCGTTACTACTCCTTGCTTACCCATAAACCCGAGCGGTGAACCTCAGAAACCAGCCCACGGTTTTATTTACAAAAGACACCCTGTAGGATAAGTGAAATAAGTTAAGCCAGCTCATGTTGAATTTAATTTTGAAACTTTGCCTAGTCCTCCAGAGTCTGATTGTAAATCACGTCCTTTGAGTGACATAGCTTCAAAAATCACAAAAAAATTATACAGCTAATGGCACACGTGAAGGTGGGCAGGTGTGAGTGGAAGTGCTTGTTGTCTGAAGATGCATGCTGGATGTCCTGAGTTCGATCCCCCAAACCCACCTACCGGTAGAAGGAGAGACATGTTTGTCCTTTGTGTCCTCAAATAATACGAAACAATGAAAAGACATCTTAGATCTATCTTTGTGTGCATACTGTTTTGTTTTTGTGTTTAGGTTTTTGTTTTTGTTTTGGCTCACTTAATGACTTGCTCTGATATTCCAGAGTGTAAGTCAAGACCATGGCCACAGGTGAGGAGGAGTATTCCCTGAGAAACTCATAGTATAGTCCATAGTATCAGGCTTCCTCTTTTGCTAATGCTCAGGAAGTGGAGGCAGGAGGATTGCTGGTTTGACATGAGTCTGGGCTATACACTAAGACACTATTTTAAAAACAAACAAGAATGAAAAATAAAAAAAGAAGACAGATACATCTCTGGAAGTGGAGCCACTTCTGGAGATAGAGCAAAAAGGCCAGGTGTACCTTACTGCTGTCAGCTGTACAGAGCCATATGGGGTGTCATGCCACCTGGTAGGAACTTGACATTGATCAAGGTGAAGTTTCTCTCCCAGCCTTTGCTGAGCGGGGGATTCCTGTGCTAGTCAGGACCCTGCTCCACCTAGGGTGGAGCGCTCAGAGTGAAGGTGAAGGTGAATCGCTTTGTTCCTCCAGGTCTACGAATTCCTGAATTAAGCAGGTGACCCGCCCAGCTGCCTGAGCAGCGGAGTCAACGCCCAACCAACAGCCGGACCAGTTCCCCGGAACACCTCCCGGAATTTGGGGAAGGGTCTTGCCCCGCCTGTATCTATATACTGAGACCTCCTTTAAACTTGGGGCCTCCATCAGCAATTGGGCTGTCCTGGCCTCTGTTATTTTTTGCCCCCCCCTCCCCCCAATCTATCCCCAGTCCCCAGCTTCTCTTCCAGGGACCTGGTTTGCTGTGGCTGTGGGCAGTTACAGTCAGCTCTCACGTGGGAGGTGCTGCCTCCTGCTCTCACCTCCGAGGAACTAGACGGCAGGATCTTATATTCTATGACTGGACTGAAGACTAGAGACCTGCTCCACAATAGTCCAACTATGTCAAGAGATAAGGAAGATAACTTTATTAAAACAAACAAACAAACAAACAAACCCAACGTACCAGAAAGTGAGGCTGGAGACATGGCTCAGCAGTTAAGAATACTGACTGCTCTTCTAGAAGACCAGGGCTTCTTTCTCAGCACCCACATGGTCTTGAACCCCCCCTACCACCACCACCACTTGGCCAGTTAAACTGGGTATATGCCTGCAAGCCTAGCTCTTTGTTGTCCAAAGCCCATCTTTTAGCCGGGCGGTGGTAGCACAAGCCTTTAATCCTAGCACTTGGGAGGCAGAGGCAGGCAGATTTCTGAGTTCGAGGCCAGCCTGGTCTACAAAGTGAGTTCCAGGACAGCCAGGGCTACACAGAGAAACCCTGTCTCGAAAGAACAAAAAAAAACAAACAAACAAACAACAACAACAACAACAACAACAAAACTCAAAAAACCAAAGCCCATCTGCTGGAAGGTCATTTAGGGGTGATTTATATTGATAGAGAAAATAGGTGTTTGTCTGAAATTATTCCTGAGGAGATAGGAGCAAAAATCTATTCTTCCAAGATAGGGAACTGAAGATGGACCAAAGTACGGATACCACTGAAGTCCAACTCGGCGAATCAGTGAGTTCATTAAGGACTACGTTAAGAAGCAGAAAACAGGCCTGAGAGATGGCTCAGCAGTTAAGAGCACCAACTGTTCTTCCAGAGGTCCTGAGTTCAATTCCCAGCAACCACATGGTGGCTCATAACCATCTGTAATGGGGTCGGATGCAATTTTCTGGTGTGTGTCTGAAGACAGCTACAGTATACTCATATAAATAAAAATAAATACATCTTTAAAAAAAAAAAAAAGCAAAAACCACTCAGAAACAGCTGCATGGCCAAAGCCCACCCCAATGTGTGTCCTGACTCTCGAAAGCTGGATGCCTGGAGCTCACGGCCCAATTTTCTGGCAACTTAATAGCTGGAAAGTATGTCAGACAGCTGAGGTGGGCAAAGCCTTTTCCAGTCCATCACCTGTGTGGTTTGGTGACTCTGGGGCAGCTTAGTTGGTCTCTGCCTCTCCCAGGAAACGTGCTGATCTCCCTCCTCTAGGATGCTGGTTTGGTCTGAGAATGTCACAGCATTTCTTACAGCTTCTATATGCCTGGAAGGGAGGAACCCATTGCATCTGGTCAGTTTCAGGGACTTCCTGAAACTTTTTGTTTTAAAGATTTATTTATTTATTATATGTGAATACACTGTAGTTGCCTTCAGACACTCCAGAAGGGGGCATCAGATCTCATTACAGATGGTTGTGAGCCACTGTGTGGTTGCTGGGATTTGATCTCAGGACCCCTGGAAGAGCAGCAATCAATGTTCTTAACCACTGAGCCATCTCTCCAGCCCAAGCTTCCCTTCTTTTGTTTTTTTGTTTTGTTTTTTTTTTGTTTTGTTTTGTTTTTTTTTGTTCTTGTTTTTTGTTTTTTTTCGAGACAGGGTTTCTCTGTATAGTTCTGGCTATCCTGGAACTCACTCTGTAGACCAGGCTGGCCTCGAACTCAGAAATCCGCCTGCCTCTGCCTCCTAAGTGCTGGGATTAAAGGCGTGCGCCACCACCGCCCCAAGCTTCCCTTCTTAATGGAATGTTTTAACTTGGAGCAAACTGTTTCATGACTTGCCTGATAGTGCCTTCTCTCAAGTATAGATCTGTGGTCAAATGGCCGATATCACGTTTGAACTGCTTCTCAGGCCTGCAGATCTCAAGAACAAAGACCATGTTATTTCTTGGGACTATTCCTATCCGTGATTACCTTGGCCATGTGCACAATCTAGAGGGTGTGGCTTCCCGGAGGCCCTCTCTGGTCACCAGACTCAAGGAAGTAAAAGAAAACACACTCCAGCTGGTTACTGAGCAAGACCAGTGTCAGGTGATCTGGTCTCAGTGCTTGGCTTCAGTTTCTCACCGTCAGATGTCTGTTTCTCCATCTTGTAGCGTTTGGATTGATACCTTAAAATTGGATACCTCTTGCTTAATGGGGGACATAACAAGGTAAAAGGGGAGTGGGACAGCCTGACCCGCCCTAGAGGAACTTGAATATGGATCACATTGTCCTTCTCCATAGCAGAATGACCACATAAAGCAAATGAAAACATACTTTTATGGCAGTGAAGTCACCATTGTTTTTAAGAAACAGTTACCTCGAGGATTAACTCACCTCCCTGATTAACTCACCTCCCTGGTGCTAAGGTTTTTGTTCCTCTCCAGGTCTTGAGCGGTCCTTGGTCCGTGGTGGAGAAAGGTTCAGGGGTGTGCCTGATGGAGGTCTGGACCTAGAAGAAACAAGCTACTGCATGCTATTAATGATTTGACTTTAGCTCTGGATATATTTAACATGATTTTTTTTTTATTTTTTTATTTTTTTATTTTATTTATTTATTTTTTTTAGACAGGATTTCTCTGTGTAGTCCTGGCTGTCCTGGTACTCACTCTATAGACCAGGCTGGCCTTGAACTCTCAAGAGATTTGCTTGCCTCCTGAGGGCTGTGATCAAAGGCATGCACCACCATATTGTAAAAAAGTATTCAAAGTGAGGAGATAAGGAACTTACTGCAGTTGTCCAAAGGATTGCAAAGGTGCTGTGTGGACCACTGTGACGTGGAGAAGGGTAAGGGGCAGATCCAAGGGGGCACAGGACTATGTTAAGGTTTTTTTTTTTTGTTTTGGAAGATTTATTCATTTTTATCTTATATGTATGAATGCTTTGCCTGCTGTTGTGTCTATGCACCTAGTGTGTGCCTGGAGCCTGCCGAGGCCGGATGAAGCTGTCAGATCCCCTGCAGTTGGAGTTAGAGACAGTTGTGAGCTACCATGTGGGTGCTGGAAACTGAGCCCAGGGCCTCTGCAAGCGCAGCATGTTGTCTTAAGTCCGGAGGTGTTTCTCCAGCGCCTTTTGTTTGTTGAAAGCCTGACTCCCCTTCCCTGTCTTTCCAGTGAACTGGGTCACCAAGATGAATGCAGTCTTTATTTCACTCTGGTTTTTTTTTTGTTTTGGTTTTTTTTTGTTTTTTTGTTTTGTTTTTGTTTTTGTTTTTTGCGAGACAGGGTTTCTCTGTGTAGCCCTGGCTGTCCTGGAGCTCACTCTGTAGACCAGGCTGTCCTCGAACTCAGAAATCCGCCTGCCTCTGCCTCCCAAGTGCTGGGATTAAAGGCGTGCGCCACCACCGCCTGGCTTTATTTCACTCTGGATTGGGGATTAGCTAAACTTTTCTAGGAATCATGTCTTTTAAGAAGGCCCCAACGACCTCTCCCTTTGCTGAACTTCCTTTTTCTTCTTTTCTTTTTTGAGTTAGGATCTCACTGTGTAGCCCAGGCTGGCCTTGAGCTTTTGATCCTCCTGCTGGAGGCTTCTGAGTGCTGGAACTGCAGGCGGTGTGTACTTGGTCTCTTACATCTCTTGGCCTCTTGCTAGACTAGAGTCTCTGAAACCTGAGTCTCAACCACTTCTCTCAGGTATTGCTACGGCGAAGAAAAACTGAGAAACACAAGGTCTGTCTGTAAACTCAGGGACAGTCTGAAGAAATTGGCCATCCTACTCAGGAATGGTATCCATTTCCTTTGAGATGTGGAGTTGACCAGGTAGGCCTCTACTCTCACGATCTGCCTGTCTTTAGTTCCCTGAGCTGAGATTTACATGCTCATGCCACCATGCCCAGGGTTTTTATGTGGTGAGCTCTGGGGATTGAACCCAGGCGAGTCACCTTGCCCATCCCTGGGGAAAAGGAACTAGTCTAGATTGTAGGTTAGACCACGCACGGCCCAGGAGAAAACGTGTGTCTTCTGATCACCTTATACTCCAGTGGCTACAGAAATCAAGTGTTCTGCTTTTCTTCAGAGACCTCATTGACTGGAGTCAGGCTATAGGTGGTGTCTGTCTTGACTGAAATTCAAATTCAATTAGCATGCTCTAACTGTGAATACCTGCAAGGCTCTGAAGGGGAAATGTAGATTGAGTCCCAAGGAGCTTCTGGGAGCCTCCTATGGTCCTTGTGAATGTCCTGACCCACAGGTACCTCCTTGACCATACTAGGGCCCCATCTGGTGTAGGAGTTTGATACCCAGTCTACTGTTTTAACCATCTTCTCTTTTTAATTCTCTTCACCAAGACATAGCTTCATAATTTCCTTTATATTCTGCTCCCTCCTCCTTACTGGAGTTCCTTTCTGTCTTATTTTCTTCCTTAAATTTACATTCTGTAACAATACTTACACGATTTCTGAATTTAGGCTAAATTACTTTTTCCTCAATAAATGTATTTATGCTTTTCTTCTAATTTTCTTCTCAAACCATAGCTTAATATCTTTTTGTATTCTGGGCATATAGACTCACACTTGCAAATTGGTTTTTCATATACCAACAGCTTATGATAACACTTTTATGAATAGATCAAAATATATATTGTTTTCCTAAGTGTATTTGAAATTAATTTAACAATACAATTGATCTAGCAGTTTTCTTTTTTTCTTTTTTGTTTTTCCGAGACAGGGTTTCTCTGTGTAGCCTTGGCTGTCCTGGAACTCACTCTGTACATCAGGCTGGCCTCGAACTCAGAAATCCGCCTGTCTTTGCCTCCCAAGTGCTGGGATTAAAGGCGTGTGCCAACAACGCCCAGCATGATCTAGCAGTTTTCTAATTACTTGGAAATAACTGGATTTTTTTTTTTTTTTGTTTTTTGTTTTTTTGGTTTTTTGAGACAGGGTTTCTCTGTGTAGTCCTGGCTGTCCTGGAACTCACTCTGTAGACCAGGCTGGCCTCGAACTCAGAAATCCGCCTGCCTCTGCCTCCCAAGTGCTGGGATTACAGGCATGCGCCACCATGCCCGGCTCAATAACTGGATTTTTTTTGTTTTGTTTTTTTGGTTTTTTCGAGACAGGGTTTCTCTGTGTAGCCTTGTCTGTCCTGGAACTCACTCTGTAGACCAGACTGGCCTTGAACTCAGAAATCCACCTGTCTCTGCCTCCCAAGTGCTGGGATTAAAGGCGTGTGCCACCACTGCCCAGCATGATCTAGCAGTTTTCTAATTACTTGGAAATAACTGGATATTTTTTTACGAAAAAAGATTTACTTATTTTTATTTTTATGTGGATGAGTGTTTTGCCTGTCTGTATGTACGAGAACCTTGTGGGTGCCTGGTGCCTGCACAGGTCAATTGAGGATAATAGATCTCAGGAACTAGAACCAGTGTGTGAATGCTGGGAATCGAACCTATGTTCTGTGCGAAAGTTCTAAGTGCTCTTAACTCTCCTGGCCATCTCTCTAGTTGCTCAGATAAATATATCTCTCCACCTGTTTGTCTGTCCATTTATCTGTCTATTTGAGACAGGGTCTTGTTGTATATCCTAGCCTGAAACATTCTTTCCTGTGGGGCAGCTTATTAAGATGAGACATGAACAACTCACCAGACATGAACAACTGACCAGACTTAGCAGGCCCCCCACTCTCCAGTAGTATACAAACAGAAAAGATTGCTAAGAATCACTCTTGGAGGAGTCCGGCTGTAAAGACACTGAGATAAGCCTGGCTGCTGGAAGAGGCAGAGACCAGCTGAACTGCCCAGAAGAGGTTTAGACCATTGGAGCAACCTGGGAAGGACACTCTCCAACCTGTCTGCAGGCTACACCTTCCAGCTTTTCTGGTGGGTTTTGATGATGTTCTCTTTGAATCATTTCTGTTCCTGTGAGTAACTTCCAAAAACCTCATTTTGGTTTGCCAAGTTGAACTGTGGTGGTATCCACAGTTTGGTTTGTCATGGGCTCTCTAGGGTGAATAGACAGGTATGTGTTGTGTCTCCTAAGAAAAGTCACAGCAGTGTCACATTGTACTTTCATTTACACACCTGTTCTCAAGTCTTTACTGTCTCGTAGAGAGGATATAATCCTGGTTGGGCGAGTCAGGCATCATGATGCTACCCTGCACATCTATAAAGGAATTCACGGTAATCTATGGTGGTTTGAGCTACCTGGACTGGTTAAAAAGCAAACTGGCCAGGAAAACAGATCAGTGGGTAAAGTGTTTGCTGTGCAATCATGAGGCCGTGAGCTAAAATCTCCAGCACCTAAGGACACCTATAACCACAGCATGGTGGATGTGGGAGAAGGCTGGCAGATCCTGAGGCTTCACTGGCTGGCCAATCTAGCTAAAATGGTGAGCTCTGGGTTCAGTGAAAGGCCATGTCTACACACACACACACACACACACACACACACACACACATGAAACAATCCAGGTAAAAGTGTATACTAACAGCCCTGGAGACATCATCATCTCTATTTTACTAGCAAATTTAAATTAACTTATTTGTGACTAAAAGACATCCAAATCAATTGAATTTTTGAATTTCAATTTTGATTTTTGAAAAATCAGTTTGAATTTTTGTGACTAGTTTGTAAAATGACAGTTGAGTCTCAATTCTGTTTAAGGTTGTTGACTGTCTTAGTCAGTGTTTCTATTCCTGCACGAATATCGCCGGCCTGGCAGCCCTGAGCAGCTCTTTTTTTTTTTTTTTCACCCCGAGACAGGGTTTCTCTGTGTAGCCCTGGCTGTCCTGGAACTCACTCTGTAGACCAGGCTGGCCTTGAACTCAGAAATCTGCCTGCCTCTGCCTCCCAAGTGCTGGGATTACAGGAGTGCACCACCACTGCCCGGTGTGGTCTGTCTTTTAAACCAAAACCAAAACCAAGCACATGGCCTGGGGAAATGGCTCAGTGGATAAAGCACTTTCCACCCAAGTGTGAGGACCCACGTTTGGAGCCTTAGAAGCCACCTAAAAGCTAGGCAGGTGTGGTGGCTTCCTGTAACCCTGATGCTTAGGGGTACGGGTGTTCCTTCTCAGGACAGGAGCCCTAGGGAAGCTGGCTAGCTGGACTAGTCAGAATTGGTGAGCTCTGGGATCATGGAGAGAGACTAATAAATAAAGAAGAAGACACCTGATGTATGCCTTGGGCTTCCGCATGGACATGCATATGCGTGCACTTGCATTTCTGCATGTGTGTGTGTGCATGTGCAGTCATAGGTGAGTAAAGGGTTCTTTAAAAATGTTCTACTCAGGGCTAACAGGCTGGCTCAGGAGCTGAGAGGGTTCAATCCCCGGCACGCACAAGGAAGGCCACAACCATCCGTAACTCCAGTCTCAGGGCGTCTGATGCCCTCTTCTGGCCTCCAAAGCACCATGCTTGCAGGCGGGACACAGACATATGTGCAGGGAAACACCTGTAAACATACAAATAATTCTTTATTTAAAAAATAAATTAAGCTGCTTGGCCATTGAGATGACTCACAGGTAAAGGTGCTATCTGCCAAGCCTGTGCCAAGCCTGACAGTTCTCATGCCTTTCAGAGAGAGGTGAGTCACTAATTCAGTATATATTTACTCTGTGTCTGGGGGTGATTGGTGAGGCAGATGTTGAGTCTTCCATCTTTGATTTATGCACACAAGCCCATAAACATAAGCTCCAAGCTACCCCACCACAGATACAACACCGGGCACAAAGTCCAACAACTGTCTCTGAGCTTAACGTTACCACTTTCAGATGCCAGAGAAAGAAGTGTCTGACATGCATACCACAGTGGTTTTACTCAGGGCAGGAAACTTTCTGTCTACCCAAGTCTCAGTTTGCTCTATTGGTGTGTGTGTGTGTGTGTGTGTGTGTGTGTGTGTTTGTGTGTAAGGAGTGACAACTGGGTACCCTGTGCTGTGGTAAGGAGAGCAAGAGAGAGTCCTTGGAACAAAATGGAATGACGTATGCTAGAGATTAGAGATCACAGGGCTCCTTCACTTCAGGTGGCGGTCCTCCTGGCTGGCTCACCAAACATCGTGCACAGACCAAAGTCCAGTTGCTTGAAGCCAACAGTCTAATTAAGAGACAAGGTGTTGACATGAGTCTGACTTTATTATTTTTTAAAATGTTTATAATTTTGAGTGTGTGTATGCCTGAGTGAATTTATGTGTACCACATATGTGTAGTTGCCTATAGAGGCCAGAAGAGGGCAGCAGATTCTCTGGATCAGGAGTAACAGTCGGTTGTAACCCAGGAACCCACCCGGGTCCTTGGCAAGAGCAGTAAGTGTTCTTTACCTTTGTACCTTCTTCCCAGCCACAAGATGACTTAACAAGCTACTGAACAAGATGGAAACCTTAACCTTTATGTAAAGTCTATTGTAAAAATATTTTTTTAAACATCAATCTTACGGGGAGGCTGATGTAGGGTCAGTGTACACAGGAGAAGGGTCATCTCAGTGCTGGGTGCTTCTCACAGGTGTGGGCTTGTGGCCAAATGATGCACATCTGATTCTAGTCACCTAGTCAGACTGCCAGTTACACAAAGCGCTTCTCTTCCTTCTTGCTCTGGTCCCACTCGCTCACTCTGGCCCAAAGAGTGAGTTATTTATTTATTTACTATATGTAAGTACACTGTAGCTGTCTTCAGACACTCCAGAAGAGGGAGTCAGATCTCATTACAGATTGTTGTGAACCACCATGCGGTTGCTGGGATTTGAACTCAGGACCTCAGGAAGAGCAGTCGGTGCTCTTAACTGCTGAGCCATCTCTCCAGCCCCTCCAGCTTTTACACAAAGCTCATTTGAGACAGGGTATTATTACTAGGTGTTTCAGGATAGACTCACAATCCTCCTGCCTCAGCTGTTTTGCAAAGCTTAAGAACAAAGGTTATCTCACTTTCCTGAGTATTTTTGACTACATAATGGCTGTGCTGGAGGGGACAGCTGTCCCAAATACCTCCTGCATGACAATGATGACAGTGAAGAAAATGTGCCTCACATTATTTTGGAAGTCAAGGGTCAGGTGAGGTTAAGTAGAGAGAAGGGTGCTGGATTTGCTCTCAGAGGTGTTGCCAGAGTGACAAATATGCGCCCAACCTCTGGGTACAGCTCATGAACGGGAACTTCCATTATTCAGAAAGCTCAGCTTCTGGGCTTGGAAAGGCCAGAGGGTCAGAGGACCACCTTAGGTGTCACTCCCCAGGCTCCTACCTTTTGTTTGAGACAGTAACCGCCTAGCCAGTGAGCACCGGGGATGCACCTGACTCCGCCTCCCATCTCGCCGGGGATGCACCTGACTCCGCCTCCCATCTCACCGGGGATGCACCTGACTCCGCCTCCCATCTCACCGGGGATGCACCTGACTCCGCCTATCTCGCCGGGGATGCACCTGACTCCGCCTCCCATCTCACCATCACTTTGTCACTATGTGGCACAGTCGCACACCACCACGCCCGGCTGTTTAGTGTTGGTTCTGGGGCTTGAACTTAGGTCCTTATGATTGCAAGGCAAGTGCTTTTCTGACTGAGCCATCTTCCCAGCCCTCAAGTTTGCGTCCTATTACTTCTGGGACAGGGCTGGTGTCGGTCCTGTTCTTGCTCGCCTCCACGGATGTGTCTGCTGATTGGCTTTTCCCAAGGTACCTTCAGCTCTTTCAGCTCCAGCATTTCCAGCCGTAGAAGTGGGAACAATAACAGCCAGTGCCCCCTGTCTTAGTTAGGGTTCTGCTGCTGTGAACAGACACCATGACCAAGACAACTCTTATCAGGGAAAATATTTAACTGGGGCTGGCTTACAGGTTCAGAGGTCCTGTCCATTATCAGCACGGTGGGAAGCATGGCAGCAGGCAGGCAGACATGTCGCTGTAGGAGCCAAGAGTTCTACATCCTGATTAGAAATGCAGCAGAGGGAGACTGCCCTGTGTTCCACACTGGGTGGAGCTTGAATTCCACGAAGCCTGCCTCCTCAGTGACACACTTCCTCCTGCAAAGCCACACCCACTCCAACAAGGCCACACCTCCTGATATTGCCACTCCCCTTGGGCCAAGCATTCAAACACCTAAGTCTATGTGGGCCATACCTGTTCAAACCACCACACTGTTCTAGTGTGAGGATGAAATGATATTATGGGTATAGACCCTTTGGCATACTGCTAAAATCTCAATGACCAATCCCTGGGTTACAGTACCGGATAGTGACAGAGGTGGACCCTGTCCTCTTCTGGTCTGGGTCATGCAGTGATAGAGCCTTAGTCGAGGTCTAAGAGCTACTGTTGACTTGGCTATTGCCTCCTTATACCCCGCTCAGCTGTGTGGCCAGTCACAGAGGAAGAGGTTCATGGGAAGAGGAAGTGACATTATTGGGACCGCATAGCTGTGCTGAGATGCAGGGGCCACTCTGCCTGTTTCTAGAATCTGGTTTCCAGTGGATTCTCTGTGCAGCATCCACTCCCAGGTACAGCAGCAGGATAAGGTCCAGCCACTTGCTCTGTTCCAGTGGAAGCTGAAGACAGTGGAGTAGGTTCATACGGAATGGAGCGTGTCCACAGGGACCTCCGGGACAAGGCAGCGGACCCTGGCACGTGTGTCTGGCATCTCTGATGTTATGCGTTCTTCCTGAACTGATGTGAGAATTCCTTGCCTGGAAAGACAGGGATGTCTACCCACGCCTCCTCAGGTCTTAGTGACAGATCAAAGGATGATTCCACAAAGCCAGTATGTTTCTTAGGCTTACTCACAGAGCACCTATGAGGAGCTACTGACAGGAAAATGGGTGACCGCGACAGCAGACACACTGGCATGCTCACCCAGCATGGATGACGGCTTCCCCGTTTGCACAGAAGGAGTTTCCTCAGTTAACCTTTCCCAGTTTCTACGGCTGCTCTAGCAACTGAGACTGGAAGGGATGTGCATTTGGGACAGAATTATGTGTACACATGTGGCTCAGAGGACCTGATGGACTCTCAGGTGAGGGTCTGGTGACCCTCCCCATGCCCTCCTCTGAGGCCTGCTTCGGATGGTCATTTGCACGGGGGAGGGGATGCTGATCTGATGAAGACGCTGGCTGTGCTCCGAGGACCACATTCCACAACATGACCCTTGCGGGATGATGGATTGTGCGGGTCCCTGTGCAGGATGCCCAGAGTCCGTCCTTCCGCCGCACGGGATGGGTGCTGAGCTCAGGACAGGAGGCTTGCTGGACCTCCTGGATCCCCTCTAAGCACGGATGTTGCAATCCAGGAACGAACAGAACAAAGGGGAGCAGGGTGTGGTGGTGCACGCCTTTCATCCCAGCACCCCAGAGGCAGAGGCGGGCGGATCCCTGTGAGTTTGAGGCCAGCCTGCTTTATGCGCCAGTTCCGGGATAGCCAGGACCTTAGCACAGAGAAACCTTGTCTCAAAAAACAAACGAATGAACAAAGGGTTCAGCTCAATAGCCACCCTGTCGCCCTCGCACTGCCGTCCCGCCCTGTCCAGTCCCAGGAGCCCTCACCTGCTGGGCCGTGGCTTCCCTCCAGCTTCACCTCAGGGGTTCTCTAACACAAGCCAGGGCCATCCCAGGGGGCTTTTAAGGGCTCAGACAGCGCTGATCTTTTCTTTACCTCTCCCAGTGACTCAGGCCTAGAGAAGGGAGAAAGCAGCCAAGGGGGACTGGGGGTGGCCTGCGGAATCATGCAGGGGTGAGGTGAGGGCGGAAGAGCAGGAAGGTAAAGGGAGGCCTCACTTTTTCTCTCCCCAGCTGAGATCCTGTTTTATCACTCACTGATGGGGGCTGGGTTATGACGGAGGCAGAGCACCGTAGGCCTCTCCACCCGCTCATCAAGTCCCTGTGTCCTCCCCAGGGAGAAACACCTGTCAGTATTGTGGGTGAAGCTTGGGGGCCTGAGCCCTTGAGGACCTGGGCTCCCAGGAATTCTGGTTCTGTCGTTTGCTCACTGTGGGTCTGATTTAGACTAGGGCCAGCTTTGTTTTATGCCTCAGTTTCCCCACTTGTACCAGGAGTGAAAATGCACGTTCAGCCCACGCTCGTTTGTCTCTCAGAGCCACAGTGCACCATGGGAATGGGGTGATCCGTAGCTCCATTCACAGATGGGAAAAGGAGGCTGAGAGGTGGGTCAGGAGAGCCTGGGCCTGAGGTCATTCCCAGGCCGGAAGCTCCGGCCCTGAGAATGTGGCCAAGCAGCTTGAGAAGAGGCTCCAGGGGGCCCCTGGGCAGCAGAACCCAGCCTTTTTCCATCTCTAATTTTCTTTAGTCTTACCCTCCGGTCCCTCATTGCCTGGGGTTCACAACTCCACCCCAGCTGAGGCTGCTCCCTCCCCCCCACTTCCCAATTATGGCTGTTCACAAAAGCTGAACCATGACCAGACAAAGGGACAGGGATGAAAGTGTTGGTTGTCATGGCAACCTGGTAGGGTTGCTGGGACCCAGGGGAGGGGCCTGGCTGTGTGCCTGAGCCCATGCATCCTGAGGACCTCTGAGCATGAGCCAGGGTGGCCCAGGGGCTCACTAGAACTCTCCTTCTGCCCCGAGCCCACCAGAGCTGGCTACACAATGACAACTTCACCCCTCACCCCTCCATGGGCAGCACCTGCTCCCCGGGTCTCCCCCGGTGGCCCTATTATCCTGCACCTGCTGTTCCCCACCTGCTCCCTGTTCTCAGCCCCTCCCCATAGCACACCCTGTTCATCACTCGACCCAGCTGCCTGCTCTGACAGCCAGCCAGGAAGGGGTGTAGAACCAGGAGAGGTAGCACAGAGGGCCCTAGGACAGAGGGTCCAGAGGCCAGTCCAGCTCTGTATGACTAATAGTGTGTATGCTTACAGTGGACTCCATTTCAGGGCCTCAGTCTCTCCACCTGTGAAGTGGGAGCAGCAATCCTCGACCTCAAGTTTCTACAAAAATCTTACTGCTTGGAAGATCTTAGGCCATCGTGTTCCAAGATCTGGGTTACAGTGGACAGCCAGGTTGGGGAGAGGAGGGAGGTGATGTGCCTTATGCTGTATTCTCAGGGCCACGTCTGTTAGACTACAAGACAGGAGGGACACTTCTGGTTTACACTAACTAAGGCATGGACCCAGCCTGGGTGCCAGGCAACAGGTGAATGGGTAAGGAAAATGTGGTATGTATACACCATGGAGACTTATCCACCCACAAGAATCAGTGCTGTTTGCAGGAAAAGAAAAGGAGCTGTAGAACCTTGTGTTACATCAAAGAATCCAGATGTAGAAAAACAGAAGCTATGATTTCTCCCATGTGGGATATATATCTCGATATATATATATATATATATATATATATATATATATATATATAGAGAGAGAGAGAGAGAGAGAGATAGAGAGAGAAAGAGAGTAGAAAGGGGACTTATGTGGGGAAGAAGGTGTCTAAGGTGGGGGAAACAAGAGAGGATGACTCGGGTTAAAAGACATATCACGTGTTTTTATATATAAAGCCTAGATTTTAAAAGTGCATGTGAAAAAGGTATCTCACACGAAATCAAAACCACTTACAGGAAAGAAGGGGACTGCTGAAGAAAAAAAAATCAAGGGGGCTGGTGAGATGGCTCAGCAGTTAAGAGCACCGACTGCTCTTCCGAAGGTCCTTAGTTCAAATCCCAGCAACCACATGGTGGCTCACAACCATCTGTAACAAGATCTGACACCCTCTTCTGGAGTGTCTGAAGACAGCTACAGTGTACTTCCATATAATTAAATCTTTAAAAAAAAAAAAGGAAAAAAAAGAAAAAATCAAAAGGACTAAAACAATCCCCATAGTTAAAACAAAACAAAGCAAAACAAAAAGTCACTTCTGGGGCTGGAGGTGATGCTTCTCAAAAGGGTCCTGAGGAACTGGAACTGCAGTGATGTGTCACAGAGAAATGGCACTCAGTTGAAAGTTGTTATTAGCTTAATGCTATGATGTTAAGATTAGGTGGAAAAGCCGGGCGTTGGTGGCGCACGCCTTTAATCCTAGCACTTGGGAGGCAGAGGCAGGCAGATTTCTGAGTTCAAAGCCAGCCTGGTCTACAGAGTGAGTTCCAGGACAGCCAGGGCTACACAGAGAATCCCTGTCTCAAAAAACAAAAAACAAAAAACAAACAAACAAACAAAAAAAAATCCGGGCGGTGGTGGCGCATGCCTTTAATCCCAGTACTCGGGAGGCAGAGGCAGGTGGATTTCTGAGTTTGAGGCCAGCCTGGTCTACAAAGTGAGTTCCAGGACAGCCAGGGCTACACAGAGAAACCCTGTCTCGAAAAACAAAAACAAACAAAAAGATTAGGTGGAAAATGTGATATTAGCTGGTATTTACCTTTGGTTGTGACAGACACAACAGTAAAAAACGTATCTAATGCTTTATTTTCTCGGTAAGGAGAATTCGCTAGACGGTCTGGAACTCAGTGGCCTGATAGAATGAGGTATGATGCTGTCTGGGTGCTGATGGGGATGGAGGAAGTCACTGATGGATGCAGAGGTGGTGATGATGGAGGAAATGATGGTGACAATGGTGGGCGACTCCCTGGAGAGACATGAGCAAGCACCTGGATAGGGCAGTGATGACACATCCTTCCAGCTAAGTCCAGCTTAGGGATCCAGGAAGTTTAATGTTTCTACTTACAAAGAACACGAGTGAATCAATACATCTGCATGGCTGAAAGGCCTACCCCAGGCAGCTGTGGGTGGAGATTCACAAAGGCTGCATCCCTGGAGCCCTCTGTACAACTCGGCATGTAAAACTTTGGGGTGGAGCCTTGTGAATGCTGTAGGTTTTAGGAACTTCCTGTGCCCTGTAAGTTTTGTTTACTTCCTGAACCTTGTGAACTTGGCTCCTCTCTCCAGGAGGCAGTGTTCAGTCGGTTGGAAATAGGAACGTGAAATAAGCATCCCAAGAGTGATGGAAGGGGTGTCTGTGATGGTACTGAGACTGACGGGAGTGCTGAAGGTAAGGGCCAAGGCGGGAGCTTTAGTGGTGAATATGGGAGTGGAGGGTGTGGAGGTGATAGCGGTAGTGATGGTGGTGCTTGTGATGATGGTATTAGTTATGGTGTTCTGTTGGTGGGTAGTGATGGAGATGATTGTGGTGAAGAAGGTGAAGGTATTAATGATGGTCTTGGCGCTAGTAGTGATGGTAACAATGGCATGAAGTATGGGTGGTGGTGATGGTGGTGATGGTGGAAAATATGAAGCTGCTGGTGATGGCCGAGGTTTTTGTTTTGTTTTTGTTTTTTGGTTCTGCTGTCCTCTAGCTTCGCTTTGCACTCAGTGTGGGCTCGTGGTGGCCTCTAGGTGGCACTAGTGGACTTTGCACGAGGCTCCCCACCTGTGAGGCTGATTTGGCCACAGTTACATTCTTTATGAAAAGGATGAACAGAATTTACCAGCCCTTAATAAAGAGAACGCTATGGAACGCTATTTGGAAGACTATGTCGAATAAGAGGCGTCTTTTTAGTTCCCATTTCCTCTTTCTATTAATCACTCTCCGACGAGTTCGCTATAAAAACAGCCTATAGTTGCAGACAGCATGCGTTTGGGACATTGTCTGTGATGCAAGCGGGGATGGGGTGGGGTGGGGGGTGGGGGTGGGGTGGAGGGGTGGGGTGTGGGGGGGGAGAAGCCTTCTTGTTTGTTTGTTGTTTGTTCTTTGGATATAGTGTCTTGGTATAGAATTCAGGCTGGTCTTGGACTTCTTACCTACAGACTACCAAGTTCTGGGATCACAGGGAAGGGCCGTATCCCCAGCTGGGAAGGCTTGATTGAATCATATACATCAAGGCCCGCCTGCATGAGAAGCTTTTTAGATGGTGGGATTGAAGATTCCTGAGGTCTTCCCCGAACCACAGTATTAGATTCACTTCAGAGGCTATATTTTGCACACACACCAGGGGATTAAAATATATTTGTTTATTTTTAATTAACATGTATATGTTTGTATGTGTTTATATCACATACATGCATGTGTTCGAGGAAGTCAGAAGACCGTGTTAGATCCTGTGGACCTGGAGTAGCAGGCGGTTGGGAGGAGCCTGATGTGTGTGCTAGAAAAGGAACCTGGGTCCTTTGCAAAAGCAGTAAGTGCTGTTCACCACTGAGCCATCTTTCCAGCCTCAGACACCAGTTGTTTGTTTATTAAGTCTTACTAAGGAGTCTAAACATCGACTCTAGGTGATGTTGCTCTAAAGGCTAACACACCCACACTTTGCCCTTAGTGGTCTCTCTTATCTAACTGCTGCCAGGGTTTTCTTTTCTTTCTTTGTTTTTTTGGTTTTTTTCGAGACAGGGTTTCTCTGTGTAGTCCTGGCTGTCCTAGAACTCACTTGGTAGACCAGGCTGGCCTCGAACTCAGTGCCAGGGTTTTCTTAACAGAGCTGTTACTTTTCACCGTTGACAAAGTTGCCATTTGGGATCGAACCTAGGCCCTCTGGAAGAGCAGCAGTTCCCCTAACCACTGAGCCACCTCTCCAGCCCCAGGACTGCCATTCGAATGCCCCCTCCTCTCTTAAACATCTGTTTTAAAAATCAGCAACTAGTCAGAGTTGATTGACCATTTGTCCATCCGATTCTCTCTTCCCCTCATCCTCATCTATAGCTGGCTCCACCTTATAACCTTCCAGATCCAGGGACTAGAAAGATGGTTCGGTCAGTAAAGTCTTCATGGATAAAAGCATGAGGATGTGTTGGATTCCCAGCATGCATGTAAAAAGCCAGGGGTGGCCATGTGTGCCTGCAGCTTCAGTTCTGTGGGAAGGCAGAGACAGGATCGCTGAGGTTTGATGATAATCCCAGCTCCAGGTACAGGGACAGACCCTGTATCAAAGGACTAAAGATAGGACTGGAGAGTGGGCATCATCCTCCAGCCTCTGCCTGCTCAAGGACACACATGGACAACGGCTATCCACATGTACAATGGTTGCATTAGTCTATGTAGAAGGGTTATCCTCTTAGGGTAACCTAAGATCCTGCTTAGCTCAGGATTTCACTAATTCTGGCATTCTTTTACATACTCTTAAAAAAAAAAAACCAATGTTAAACTGGTTTTGCAATTACTTGTGGTTTGCACTAGATGCCCCCCACAGTTCAGGCGGTTGAATACTTGGTCTGTGGTTGATGCTGCTTTGGGAGGCTTGGGAGTGTGGCCTCCCTGGAGGAAGTATGTGACTGGGGTGGGGTGGGGAGCAGGGCTTTGAGAGCTTACAGATTTGCCACGTTTGGGGTTAGGTCTCCCTGTTTACTGCTTGCAATTCAAGATGTGAGCTCTCAGCTGTCCCTGCCATCATTCCTGCTGCCACTGCCGTGATTCCCAACTGTAACGGGGGTGGGGGTCGGGGGTGGAGTCCTATCTCTCTAAACTACAACTCCAGCATAAATCCTCCCTTCTATATGTTTTCTTGATCTGGCATTTTATCACAACAAGAACATAACTAGTATACTTATTATCTTAGACTTCTATAAGATTCCTGCCTATGAAGAGCAAAAGTAAGACAGTTTGGGAAAACTGCAGCCTTTCTTTCCCATCTCGCAAGATGGCAGCCGGAAAAAGCGAAGAAGCCCAACACAAAGGAGAAGAAACCTGCCCGGTTCTCCCGAGCTGCTCTGTGTCCCAGAGATGCTGGTACAAAAAAGGAGGTACTCAGCTGCAAATCCCAACGTGCTGTTCACTGTCGCAAGCCGGTTGGTGGCAACAAGAACGGCGGGCGGTACCCCGGTGGCTAAGCTTCGTGAAACGCTTAGGTATCATCCTACTGAAGATGCGCCTCAGAAGCTGCTGAGCCACTGAAGGCACAAAGGCCTTCCTTCAGTCAGCACGTGAGAAGACTGCCTGCGAGCATGACCCCTGGGACTCTCCTGATCACAGCGGGCACCACAGCGGCAGGAGGGTGGTTTTCCTGAGGCAGCCGGGCAAGCGGCTTGCTTCTTGTGACTGACCTCTTGCCCTCAACCGAGTTCACCTGTGCAGAACACACCCGAAGTCCGTCATCGCCACCTCTAGGGAAGTTGATATCAGCAAGGTTAAAATCCCCAGACACCTAACAGATGCATCCTGCAAGAAGCAGCCGCTGCACAAAGCCAGGTACCAGGAGGGCGAGATCGTCCTCCCAGAGAAGGAGGAATACAAGATTCCGCAGCCCCTGCAAGGCTGGTCAGAAAACTGTGGATTTGCAGATTTGGCTAAAGATGAAAGCTGCTCAGCTCCAAGGCTACCAGGGATCTCGGTTCTCTCTGCAAATGGGATGCATGGGACACACCCTCACAAACTGGTGTTCTAAACTGGAACAACCCAGTCAAACAGCTTCCTATGTTAAAAAGCAAAGCAAAGCAAAGCAGAACAAAACAAAACAAAACAAAACAAAAAACCCTAGGAGGATATTTTGACTTTTGCCATAGTTACTAGTATGGACATTAAAGTAACATTTCATATATTCGTAAGCCTAGCCTTTATGGCTGAGTCATCTTTTCAGCCCTAAAGTAACCTTTCTATAGAGTAACCAGTTAGAAAACAGATATCTTGACTTGGAATTTGAATCAATCACAGCTGTTAACAAATTAACATAGGGGCTGGAGAGATGGCTCAGCAGTTAAATGCCACTAGCTGTTCTGCTAGGGGACCATGGTTTGGTTCCTGGCATCCACATGGAGGTTCACAATCATCTGTAACTCCAGTCCCAGGGGATCTGGCATCTTCTTCTGATCTCATCTCTGCATGGATCTAGGCATGGTGCAGACGTATGCACAGACGAAACACACACACATATATAGAAGGCACAGCTTGCAGAGAGCACTGGAGAAACCAGAACTGTTAAACATGCAGACCTATTTTCTGCAAGGGAAGGAGATAACACCTTTTCACTCTGAAGACTGGAGTGGGTGCTGTCTGACAACCTGGTAATCTTTTGCTGTTCTATGGAGCCAGCTGTTTCCTTGAATCCTCCACCCCACCCCCACCCTGAGTCCTGAACACCATCAAGGCTCTAATCTAGAGCTTTATCCCTCAGTGAATAGAACCCTTCCTTATGAAAGAGGTCCCGTGTACTCTGCATCCTCTGTCAACAGAATCTATCCTTGTGTTTAGTATAAATCCCTTTACCCTGTTTATCAGTCAACAGAACTCATCGTTATTGTGAAGATTGCAGGTGCTTTGCTATAGAGATTTACTTTGCATGGGAGTCTCAATGTAGCTATCCCTGAAGCTTTCTGTGATAATTGTCATGTGGAAATTTTCCCCCCAAAATTTTATGGTACTTAACTGTGCAAGGAAAATAAACCGCGATGTCAGACTGTGGAGTTTTGGCCGAGCACCTGCTGAGGTGGTGCTGGCCCATGCATGGTGCATCCTGCACCTCTCAAGGACTGTCTCCCTGCTGGCCCCGACACTTGGACGACACTTGCCGGATCGCCAAACCCATACACATAAAGTAAATAGAATTTAAAAACAAATAACAACACCAACGTAGGAAAACCAACAGCTTTGCTGGGCTTAGTGGTACACACTTTTACTATCAAGAAGCAAAGGTAGGAGGATCTCTGAATTTGAGGACAGTCTAGTCTACATAGATTTAGGTCAGTTGGGGCTACATAGTGAGACTTTGTCTCTAAATCAAACAAAGAAATAAACTCACAGAACAGTAGCTTTTTCAAACACCACTAATGTAGAGAAAAAGACTGGGGGGCAAACATCTCATTTGCAGTAGCTTCAAATGCAATTAAAATATGTACACTAAACCTAACCAAGAAGGTGAAAAAAGTCTACAAGGAAAATCTTAAAGTGCTTAAGGAAGGGGCTGGGAGAGATGGATGGCTCAGAGGTTAGGAGCACTGACTGTTCTTCCAGAGGTCCTGAGTTCAATTCCCAGCAACCACATGGTGGCTCACAACCATCTGGAAAGGGATCTGATGCCCTCTTCTGGTGTGTCTGAAGATAGTTCTAGTGTATTCATATACATAAAATAAATACATAAATAAATAATTCTTTAAAAAAATGCTTAGGGAAGAGACTGAAGACACTGGAAGACTGGGACTTCCCATGCTCATGGATTGGTAGATTTAATGCTGTGAAGACAGGTCTAAGACCCAAAGTGAGCTATAGATTCAGTGCGATCCCCAACAAAATCACAATGACCTTTTACATGGAGGCTCAAAAGACCCCCCCAACCAACCAAGGCGATCCTACACTAAAGAACAATGCCGGAGTTGTTAGAATAACCGATCTCACACGACGCTACAGAACCAGAGCGAGGTGAGGAGCATGGTGGGGGCCTACAGCGTGCTGTGGTGTGCTGCAAGCTGGAATCCTTTGACAAGCGGGAACCTTGACTGAGAAAAAGCCGCCACCAGCCAAGTGGATGAGAGTTCACGGGTGTAGCGTCTCTGACATTTCTAAGCAAACTTCCAGCCCCCTGGCTCTTACCCCCTTCCTCCAACCCCCTCTTTCTAGGACCCTGAAAATTGATTTCCGTAGTAGCTGTTCCAATTCACACCGCTACCAGTAGCATATAAGGGGTCCACTTTTTCTTACATCCTCACCAGTATTTGTTGTTCACTGGGCCGATGGCTGCCTGTGCGGGGAGGGAGCTTTTTCATATCCTGCCATTCTATTCTTCAGTTCCTGAGATTATTCCCTGGAGGCCCAGGGCATGGAGGGAGGCTGCCCGCTGTCTTGCTCCTCCTGGCTTACTCAGCCTGCTTTCTGATACTGTCCAGGGAGCACCTGACAAGGATTACAGATGTGTGACGCCACAGCTGGCAGGGAATCTTTGAGGTGACTTTATAGCAAATAGACCGAGGCCAGGACATGCTAAGAGACTTGTCTCCTTCCTCTGCTCCAGTCCTCCGCACATCACGGAATCCAGGCCGGCAGCCTCAGGACACGGCAGATGTACTGAACCAGGCACTCAGACTGGGCACAAGAGAGGAGATGCCTGAAGGCCCGTGTGTTAGTGGTTGGAGATGGTGGAACCCTTAAAAGGAGCAGCCTAGCAGAAGGAAGATAAGCCCCCCCCCTTGTGTGTGTGTGTGTGTGTGTGTGTGTGTGTGTGTACACCTTTGAGTGCAGTATGATTGAATCCTCTACTTCTCCTCTTCCTGCTCTTTGGCTTTCTGGTCACCTTAAACTGAACATCATTGCTTCAGGACACGTTCCCCACCACTGCTTGCCACAGGTCAGAACACACGAGCCAACTCAGCATCGATTGAAACGTCTGAAACGTGAGGCAATACAACCTTTCCTTCTAAGAAGCTATCGTCTCAGGCACTTTGTTACAGTAATGAAAAGTCGAAGCCCCTGAAATGGTGAGGCATGAACCTTTCCTTCTAAGAAGTTATTCGTGTTGGGCATTTTGTTACAGTAATGAAAAGTTGCCTGACTCAGGGATACTGAATGATCTTTGTTTAGATTTAGGCCCAGAAGGAGAGGTAGAACTAAGAACAGCAGAAGGAAGCTGAGGGAATATAGTTTGGAAGACAAAGCACACAATGAAGCTTGACTGTGGTGGGGGGAGAGGAGAAGGGGGGAAGAGGGAGTGAGAGGGGGCAATAAACTTGTTTTAGGTGAAGCAGAGAAGAAAAAAAAAAGAATGATGCTTTAAAGTTTTTTCCTCTCAGCCTCTTTTTCTTTCTCTCCCTCTCCGCCTGCTCTTTCTTTTTTTTTTTTTTTGTTTTTTGTTTTTTGTTTTTCGAGACAGGGTTTCTCTGTGTGGTCCTGGCTGTCCTGGAACTCACTCTGTAGACCAGGCTGGCCTTGAACTCTGAAATCTGCCTGCCTCTGCCTCCCAAGTGCTAGGATTAAAGGCGTGCGCCACCAACGCCCGGCGCGCCTGCTCTTTCTTTAGAAACATAAGAGGTGCAAACATGCAGTCTCTACTTCCTTTGTGGAAGCTTTGTCTGCAATTTCTTCGACACACATCCCAGTGAGAGGCGGGGTCTGTGCCCCTTCCTTGGGATGTTGTCTCAGTGGCTTCTATGGACAGTCGTGGGCAGGTGTGATGCTGACATATGATTTCTGAAGGTTCATCTGTGTTGTTGTTGTTGTTGCTTTTTTTCCAGAATGTCACTCACAGAAGGCGACCTGTCACTATGAAGTAAGTCCCACTGCCTGAGGTTCCCAGCCAGGCTGAGATTGTCCCCTCCCGCTATCAGCTTTGATTTGCTCTTTACCTCCGTGCTCTTCCTCCAATTCTGCCTTGTCAATCCGAGGCCTCCCTTCCGGGGCCCCAGCCAGGCCCCCTCACCCTCTGCCGGTTTCCTGTCAGTAATTACTACCTGACAGGGCTGAGTTGGTCTCTGCTCCTCCCGCTCTGGAATAGAAGTGTAGCTAATGATTCTTTTGAAATTGTAAATTGGCAATTTACAGTTGTATAAATTGTTGGGGCCCCAAGTGACGAGAGAGTGTGTGGAAAAAGTGGGCAATAATTAAGCTAGTTACATTGAATGCAGCTGTAAACTCTTTGTTCTGAGAACATTTGGAACATTCCACAGTTTTGAAATGTATCCATCTCTCCTCTCAACTATTATTCAGTATGAGGTTCGGAAGAACTAAAAAGAATAACCCCCTGGCCTGAGAGCTGTGCCTTTTGACAGTACCTCCCGGCTCCCCTCGGTCTCCAGCCTGCGTCATCACCTGTAACCACCTCGCTGCTCTCGGCCTTGAGTCTGAGTGCTTCAGATTCCAGTCTAAGGCCATTGTGTGTCTGGGTTATTTCAGTCAGCAAAGTGTCTCCAGGACCGTAGAGTCACTTCAAATGCCAGAGCAACTTAACTCTTCCCTGCCCCCTCCTGCCCCCTCCTCCTGCCCCTCCTCCTGCTTCCTCCTCCTGCTTCCTCCTCCTGCCCCCTCCTACCCCCTCCTCCTGCCCTCTTCTGCTCCTTCTTCCCTTCCTTCCCTTTTCCTCCTCCTCCCCTGCTCCATGACTCTCCCTCCTCCTGTTCCCTCCTCCTCCCCCCTCTTACTATTGTCTCACTCCCACCTCCTTTAAAAATCTTAGCATCTACTTGTGTGTGTGTGTGTGTGTGTGTGTGTGTGTGTGCCCGTGTTGTATGTATTGGTGGGTGGGGATGGAGGGGGGCTCAGAGCACAGATTTTAAGAGTTCTCCTTTTGCGACTTGAGTCCTACAGTTTGAACTCAGGTCATCATGGCTTGGTGGCAAGCACCTTTGCCTGCCAAGTCACCTTACCGGCTGGTCTTAAAATCAATGTTTAAAATGTACTCATTATTTAACACACATATGTGTTTGTGCCTGAGTGTGCATGTGTGGACCACTTGTGTGGAAGCTGCAGAGATAAGAAGGAGTCAAATCTCCTGAACCCGGAGTTACCCGTGGTTGTGAGGCTTCATGCAGGTGCTGGGAGTTGAACCCGGGTCTTCTGCAGGAGCAGCAACCATTCTGGTTGGACTGGACTAGCCTTTCACCTGAACGCCATCATTTTCAGGAATTGTGCTGGGCCTGTTTGTGATTGTCACAGCTGGACCTGTTGATTATTTACTGTCCCTCTTAGAAGGGCTTTGTGGGGAGACTCAAGGGACCCTCAACTGAGTATTCCACACAGGTGTATGCAATTTCCCCTTAACTGCATGTGGTCTTGGGGGAAAAGCCAGAGTGGAGAACAATGAGGGAAGGGGCTCCCCTGCACAGCTGGGGGGGGGGGACTGGTGTCCCTGCTGGATACAGACCTTTCCGTGGTGCTGTTTTAAGGTTACCCACATGCATGGCCATTACCCCACACCTCCTGCTATGTAAGTGCAATTGAAAAAGTCATTGGTTCTCTTGGGTGAGCTTTGGTGGGATTTGGCCTTAGGAGGAGGGGTAGACATTGTCTCTCAGGGAAGGAATTTTAACAGCAGCTCCTAACTGCTGAGCCATCTTCTGACCTCAACGTCCTCCCTTTTAAGGCTGAAAGATATTCCATTGTGTATACATAGAGGTTTTTGTTGTTGTTGTTGTTGGTTTTGGACACAGGTCCTCACTATGTAATCTCTGCTGTCCTGTAAGTTGCTAGTTTATGGACAAAGCTAGCCCTGACATTAGGTAATTCTGTCTCTGCCTCTGGTGTATGAGATTACAGGCTTGTGCTGTCACATGCAGTTTGGCTAATGATTCTTAAAATGTGACCTCCTGGGTCAGCAGCCTCAGTGGCGCCTGGGAGGTGGGAGGTAGTCCATGATGGCAGTGCAGGATTCCAGGGGCTTGGAGACCCTGGAAGTGGGACCCACTCCCCTGCTCTTTAGGAAGGTCATGGGGTTGGGGTTAGTAGCTCAGTGGTAGAACACCTGCCTAGCATGTGTGAGGCTCTGGGTTAAATTCAAGAGTCAAAGATTAAACAAACAAAAACAACTGATGGTTCTCCAGGTGATTCTGAGCCACTTATGCTATGAGACTCTGGCAGAGAGGATAAGGGAGGGGCCTTATTGATTGTTGTTGCATCCTAGGACGTAGATGCTCAGGGAATATTTGTTGAGTGAATGCTGAAGTTTAAGGAGTGTTGCTTTCTGAGTTTTAAATACTTCGAAAGCACGTGCTTGGCTAATCCTTGTGCACGGTGCTGAGTTAGGTCCTAGGGCTATTTCCTTTAAAAACTGGGGAGCCACAGAAAGACTGGGTGACTAGCTCAAAGTCGAAGCTTAGTCACCCTTCTTCCTGGTGGTACAAGATTGGTAGATAACACACTCACAGACTCCAGACTTCTGTAAAATGGGAAGAAGTCTGGAAAATTGGCACCAGACAGGACTGTGGGCAGCTCACACAGACTAGAACAGACATAGCTGTGTGTAACACCGCTTAGCCTGGCCTTCAGGGAGAGCCAGATGCACAGAGGCATGTCTCAGAGATCCTTGCCATCCTCTGAGGCCTCCCGTCTGCTGCTCTGGGTCTGCTGCACTGTGGGGTGGAGCTCATGTCAGCTGAGACCCTCCTTCTCCTCATATTCCCGGGATCACCTCTAGGATGAAACACCCATCTCCAACTTCTGGCATCTAAGGCTTTGCTGTGAGTGAGACACCTGTATTCTTCCAAACTGGAAAAGGAGAAAAGGAGCGACTGAGGGAGGACATGTCCTCTGCTATGCACAATACAACCAGCAGATGGCAGTGTGTCCACGTCCTTGCAACTGCGCCTAGCAGTCTGAGTTCTGGTCCAAGCTGAAATCAGATAAAGAGAGCTCTCCTCTTGTTCCCGGGGTGACCAGCTCTTCCATTCCAGCTTTTGAATGAGCTTTACAGAGAGGCTGACGTCTTTTGTGCTCAGAAGCCCTGGCGAGGGGCTGGAATTTGCTCGAAATCTAGCCTTTATCTTTTGGACTCGGAAAAAGCCTGCCTAGAAAACTCTGCCAGTGGCCTGTGCTGGTTAGATCAGAGAGATACTGCAGCTGCTGGGTCCCAAGGCCAGCTGACCATCCATCTCATCAGAACCACTTCATCTACCAATGGGGGGTGGGGGGAAGAAGCAAACAGCTTTTAAAGAGCAAGGAAGACTTCCTTTGAAAAGGACCTTGAGATTAGTTCTGGCTGGCAGGGTTACCTGAATTTTAACATTTTATTAATATCCTGAAATGTGAGGTTTTCTTTTTTGTTTTTTTGGAGACAGGCTTCACGTAGTCCAGGCTGTCCTGAAACTTGCTATGTATCCCTAGGTGGCTTTGAACTCATGATCTTCTTGCTTTGGATTCTTGAGTGCTAGCTAGGATTATAGACATCCACAGCCCCACTTGTCTATGGAGTAGTGTTCTGTGCAGTGGAGAAAGTTAAGAGAGAACTTTGGTTAAGGAAGAACATTTGTTAAGTAAGCTGGCCACCAAGGTGGCCGAATATAGACAGGCAGATGATAGGGACTCAACTTCCTGCCAAGGAACAACGTTAAAAAAAAAATAGTTCCAGGGCTGGCAAAAGATGGAGTTTCTGGGACGGCACCCACCTTGGACAGCTCATAACCATGCGTCCTCTGGCTCCAGAGGATCCCGTGCCCTGGCCTCTAAGGGTTTTGCACTCATATGCACACACCTGTCAGATAATTAAAAAATAACCAAAGTAAATTTCAATTTAGCTTTTAAAAACAGATTTATTTACTTTAAAATTCTATTTGTGTAAGCACTTGCTTGTGTATTATGTGTACTGTGTGTATGGCTGGTGTCTGCAGAGGCCAGAAGAGGGCATCAGATACCCTGGGAAGGGAAGTTGTAGGTGGTTGTGAGCTACCGGGTGGGTGCTGGGAACTGAACCTAGGTCTTCTTGGAGAGCAGTTAGTGCTCTCTAGCTCCATAAAAATAAATCTTAAAAAGCAAGCAAACAGGGCTGGAGGGATGGCTCAGGGGTAAAGAGCACTGAGTATTCTTCCAGAGGTCCTGAGTTCAATTCTCAGCAACCACATGGTGGCTCATGACCATCTCTAATGGGATTCAATGCCTGCTTCTGGTGTGTCTGAAGACAGTGACAGTATACTTATATACATAAAATCAATCAATCAATCTTAAAAAAGCAAACAAGCAAACAAAAACACAGAAGACAAGACAGAAGTGAAATATGTACCTCCTGTAGTACCCCTGGACCAGTGGGGTAACATGGATGCCAGTTTACTTATGATGCTAAGAAGTTTTGTCTTTTGCAAACCAAAGGTAGGGAATTCAACTGTAGGTCAAGTCATATACTGTTTTTAGGTCTGAGACAATGAATGGTAAGCCAGTCAAGAAGACTGGGTTAAATGATTCTATTCTGAAGCCTTCTCTGTGTTAACTCACTCCAAGGTCAGGGTGAATTTTTGCGATTGATTAGAACTGTTACTTTCACTGTAGAAGTGGGAAAAAAAAAGGAACAGGTAGACCAGTTGGCCCAGGATCACAGAATTTAAAGCAGAAAGAGTTCCTGTTCTCAATAACCTTTCTATATGTTTATTTTTTTTCTCTCAGTGTCATGGTTTTTTTTTTTCTAAGATTCCCTCTATCTGGCTGGTAGGGAATTCAACTGTAGGTAATGACTGGATTTCTTTTTTCATCTCCACAGGCTGAATTGGAAGAAGGAGTGGGTCCTGGGCTCAGGTTGTTCCCATGTGGGATGTGGCTGTCTGGTTCTGTAATTGGGGCCACACTCAGAGCTGCTTCTCTCCCCATACCCTTGCAGAGTGAAGAAGTGCTCCTCGGGCTGCACTGTGTTGCAAAGACCTGACCTCCAGATTCCCCACCCCTGGGCACATGGCATGAAACCCGTGGACCGTGTCCACTCTATGGCCTTTTCAACTCCAAGTCATGACCTCTGCTCCTGATGAATACTTTACTGAATCTTCTTTAATTGTATAGATGCAGGATTTAAGAACTAATTCCTAGGAAGAAGAAGGAGGTGTCTTAGTTCTGGCCATTCCTGTTAGGGAGGGAGTTGAGGAAGGACAGTGTGTTTGTAAGTACTTTACCCAATTGTAAATCTTCACAAATCAGTCTAGGAAGGAAGTGAATCACGAGTGGCTAGAACCAGAAATGAGACAACTTTACACATACAAAGATAAATGGATGGATGGATAGGTGGACAAGCAGATAGACCCCACATACAAACACTTCATTACCACTGGGCATATCCATCAGGCTTGCCAGGGGCTTCCTGATTGACTTCATATATCACCTAACTTTTCAATCATCTATTCATCCATCCATTTATTTTTGTGTGTGTGTGTGTGTGTGTGTGTGTGTGTGTGTGTGTGTATAGTTTTTTTTAATGTACATGGTTGTTTTGCCTTCATGTATGGCTATATATTACATGTGTGGCTGGTGCATGTTTAAGTTAGATGAGGGATCTCTTAGAACTGGAGTTACAGATGGTTTGGCCAGGAACTGGGAACCAAACCCAGGCTCTCTGGAAGAGAAGCCACCTCCAGACTGTTTTAGAGGGGATTTTTTTTTTTTTTTTGAGAATGTAGTCTGGTCTGGCCTTAAACTCTGCTTCCATCTCCAAAGTGTTCAAGGTGCAGTCATGTGCCGCCATGTCCAGTTTATGGGCTGCTGGGGTCTTACCCATGACTCAATACATGCTAGGCAAGCGCTTGCTTCTGTGTTAGTACTTTACTGTTGCTGTGATGACACACCATGACCAAGGCAACTTATAGAAGAAAGTGTTTAATTGGGCGTGTGGTTCCAGAGGGTTAGAGGGAATGTGTGTGGCTTTTGAGACCTCAAAGCCCATTCCCAGTGACACACCTCTTCTGGCAAGGTCACACCTCCTAATCCTTCCCAAACAGTTCCATCAATAGGAGTCTAAGTATTCAGACACATGAACTTCTGGAGGCCAGTCTTAGATAAACCACAACTAGCAACTGAACTGCATCCCCGGACTCTGTAAATAGAATATCCCTATAGTAGTGTTTTAGGAGAGCATATTTGGAAAAAAAAAAGAGAGAAAGAAAGAAAAAGGAAATTGCCGAGTAAAATTATGTAAAATGTGGGGATGAAGTATTAGGATAAGTGCCTGGCATTTTAATGCCACGCTAGAGTGCTTTCCAACAAGCCTGCTTTAGGGCACTCTGACTCTTGGGAATGTCATTTTCTTTGAATTACCATCCACAATTGATTAGATCTCACATGTTTTACAGCTCTGAAGACTTAGAGATTAAATTGAACCGAAAAGGAACCTCTTCTTTTGGTCCAGTAGCGAAGCTAACCCTATAGATTAGGGCTTTGTGGTCTTATAGGAAATTAATCAGTACTGTGTCTGGCTTACTCTTAGTTCATTATTCTTTTGGCCACTGATTATACACAAGTCAGGTTTCTCAGATCTACATGGAATTGCTCATGCCTGAACTAATAAGTCGAATAACACTTTGACATGTGCTTATCAACTATGAATATGAGAATTATGTCTATTAATAACAAAAGATCACACTTTCCAGAAGCATCCTGAATGTTCTTAGGTTTGAGAGGTAAGTTGAGGCAATAGAAACTAGTCAAGGGTCAGAATTACATTGCTAGAAATAGCTTGAGAGCTGGCATTTGGTAAAGGTTGAATGAACAGTCAGGATGAAGGTCTCACATCAGACCAGGCTGCTGGGCTTCTGGCCAGGCATGGCCCCACTGGGGTCCACCGAGATGGTCTAGAGCAATCACACAAAGCATTGTACTTCATTCTAGTTCATTCTGTTAGAAGCCCAGAGCTAATGATTCATGCCTCTAATCCCAGCATTTGGGAGGCAGAGGCAGAAGGATCAGGAAATGAAGGTCACCTTCCACTACACAGTGATCTTGAAGCCAGCCTGAGCTACATGAGACACACCCAAAGAAAGAAAAAAGGCTCAGCGCTAAGTCATGGCTTACTTGCCGTTTCTCCTGTTGTCAGCAGCTTCTTATTTCATTTCTTGCTTTCCTGTTACTTGGTGCCCTGTGGCTGTTTCCTCAGGGTTGTCTTGAATCAGAGCAGCTATGGTCTCCCACATGGGACCCTCATAAAGTTAGGTCCACCACCACTCCCTCATGGAAGAGGGTGGTGCTCCCTAGACAGATGAGACACACAAGGCCCTGCCCCTTTCCTATGGATATCTAAGTTATTTGCCATTGCTAGGAAAGGGGAGACTTTTATGTACTTTGGTCCCCTGTAAGTTGATCATGCTCCTTTAAGTAACTCCAATTAAACTCATTAGTTTTCCAAGCTAGTCTTGGGAGGAATTGTCTCCTTGGTCTATCCTTGTCCCACATGGTAGGCACTGGTGTGCTGTCTTGCTATGGCGGTAGCCATGAAGCTCTGTTAGATGTAATAAAACAGGCTGAGTCACCTGCGGGTAGAGTATCTGTAGGAGTTTGGGGGTGAGGCTGGCTGCCTTCCTATATAGAATGGAATGATGTGGTTCTTTGGTGAATGGGGTCTATCGCACGAGTCCAGAGATACCTTGATTAGGGCCAAAGGCCTGGAGAACATATTGCTATCCCTGGAAGTCACATGAGATGAAAATGCATGCTAGCTAAACCGTGGCCTTTGAAATGGGGAATAGACATATAACCGAGGCTGAGCTGTTGTGTGGATTTTATGTCGACTTGACACAGACTAAAGTTATCTAAGAGGAGAGAACCTCAGTTAAGAAAATACCTCTACAAGATTGGGCTGCAGGCAAACCTGTAACAGACATTCTTCATTAGTGATTGATGGGGGAGGGCCCATTGTGGGTGGTGCCATCCCTGGGCTGGTGGTCCTGGGTTCTATAAGAGAGCAGGCTGAACAAGCCATGGGGAGCAAACCAGTAAGCAGCACCCCTCCATGGCCTCTGCATCAGCTCCTGCCTCCGGATACCATCCCTGAGTTCCTGACCGGACTTCTTTGATGCTCTGTGATGTGAACGTGCAAGCTGAAAGAGCCCGTCTTCCCCAGCTTGGTTTTTGGTGTTTAATCATAGCAAAGAAGCCCTAACCAAGATGGCTGCCTACTCAGAAAGAACTTGCAGGGAGGAAATATAATGGGGAAATGACATGAAGATAATACTTTCATGTCGGCCTTGGAGTTGGCAGGAACAGTGGACAAAGGCAGAAAAGGAAACTGAGGCAGAATTGATAGAAGGAAGCCCTCTTTGATCTTTAATACAGAAGGGAAAACAATTATCATCATTACCAGCAGCACCACCATCATCATCATCACCATCCTCATCCACCATCATCATCCCTACCCTACAGAAATTCCCTACTCACCTCAAGATTCAGGTTTATTAAGGGCATGAAGGGTGCTATTGAGAACCTGCGCCATGGTGTCTCCGGGTAAGACTTAGTTTGTGCCTGGGCAGGTAGGGAGGGTTTTCCCAACCTAGGGCTATTTGAAAGTATAGCTCTCAGCTTTGCCTCACCAGACTCTTTGGGTGTGAACACGGCTGAGTAGCAGGGATGGCTGAGGACTGTTTGCCTTCCTGGACCCCAGAGGTCAGTGTCTCTCCACATTTCTCACACATGGTGATGGTCCTTGTCTGCTGGGATGACTCCATCAGTGAGCTAACTTCTTGTCACATTTGACGTCATGTGGTACGGCCAGCTTAGGTCTGGATGAGCGGCTGGAGCTCAGAGGAAGCGGGCTGCGGGCTCCGTGCTCCAGGAGAGAAGTATTTAACAGTCGCGGAATACTCTGCCTCTGGACTGCTTAGGTTAGAAAGGACGTTTTTAAAATATAAAAATTAAGTTGCATGTAAGTATGTATGTATGTGTGCATGTGGACACAAACCTTCCACAGCACATGTGTGAAGGTCCATGGGTAATCTGCTGGAGTTGATTCTCCCCCGCCCCCTCCCATCGCACCAGTCCCAGGGATTGAACTGGGGTCAGCGTCATCAGGCTCAGTGGCAAGTGCCATCTCGAGGGGCCAAGACTTAAAAGATTTTATTTTTTAGCTCTGTGTGTGTGTGTGTGTGTGTGTGTGTGTGTGTGTTTGTGCGCCCGCGTGTGCGCGTGCGCACGTGCACACACGGGCACATGTGCATGCTTGTCAGGTGGGGGTATGTGCACAGGAATGCAGACCATGCTCATAGGGACCAAGAGGACCTCAGATTCCCTGGAGTTACAATCGTAGGCGGTTTTGAGGCTGTCCCATGTGGGTATTGGAAACCAAATTCAGGTCCTCTGGAAAAGCAGCAAGCATTCTTAACCACCGAGCCATGTCTCTAGTCCCCCATCCCCATCCCCCGCCCCCAGCTCCAAAGAAGACTTAAAGAAGAAAGGAAAGAGCCTCTCAGTCTAGGCCTGGGAGACTGTGATCCCCGATGGACGGACGGACGGATGGACGGACGGACGGATGAGATCCGTCTGATTGCTTTGGAAGGGAAGAAATGGAGGGTTAGGATGACTTGAAGCACAGGCTGAATACCCGGAAGCAGTTTGATGCCCTAGTGTGGGAGCTGCACATGTGGTTGTGTTCAGTGGATATAGTGTGCCTGTCAAATTGCCTACTAAGCATTTATACTTAGCCCGTAGATGATTGCGGATGTCAGCCATGGTCAGAGACACTTTCTGAAGTGGGTGTTGACCACAGCAGAGACGCGTCGCTAGAATCAAGCTGCCGGGACTAAGTGACCGTTGCTGTGTCAAAGCAGTCCAGTGCTCCCCCTGGAAACAACCATCCATCTCCTCACCCTCCCGGAGGCTCGGGGAACCTTGACAAACCGAGGGATAGAAAACAAGGGCCAAGTGGGAGGAGAGGAGTTGGTTGGCCGGCTGTTTCCCCCAGGCTGGATGTGATTGCGGCCATCGTAAATCAGAGCAGCTGGGACCACTCAGCTGAAAGCCCCCCAGGTCTCTGGACATTGTCTCGGAATCAGCGAGGCTCAGCATGCCCCTCCCCTCCCTGGGAATGCATAAGCAGTTAACATCTGCTGGGAAGCGAGGGCTCTTTGGTGGTAAGGCCCATGCTCTGGTGAGCAACTCCAGTTGGTTCTCTGCACTATAGACATGAAGGAATCCTTTCTTCGATCTTTCAGGAACAGAGGGTGACATGACAATATTATAGCTCTGATCACTTTGTAGGGTTGGGAGGCCGTGAGAATGAGAAGCTACCAGGGACTCGGACAATGAAATCTCAGGCATTCCCAAGGAACCCCGGGTGAGCCTCAGGCAGGCATCTGAACGCACGGTGACTGTTAACTGCCTGTGTGTGTACCCTGGGCAACTTCTTCCGTTCCGTTGGTATAAAGATGGGGGAACATCTCTAGTGGCATCAAATCCATAGACCCACAACCTCACTGATTTTATGAAAGAAAATTCATTTCCGATGGCCACTAAGTTAATTTGCAAATTCCTTGTATTGGCTGGAGATGGAGGGAGTTGACACACTGCTGAGACCATATGGCACGTGGGCGTGGATGAAATGCTGTTTGGTCCTTCGGGTTAGAGCAACGTGCTTCTCCTAGGGTGTTGGGTCTCAAACTTCCCAATGCTGTGGCCCTTTAACACAGTCCCTCACGTTGTGGTGACCCCAACCATAGAATTATTTTGTTGCTACTTTATAACTGCAATTTTGCTACTGTTATGAATCATAATGTAAATATCTGTGTTTTCTGATGGTCTTCGGTGACCCCCGTGAAAGGGCCCTTTGACTCTCCAAAGGGGTCTCAACCCACAGGTTGACAAGCGCTGTCCTATGGCGTAGATGAGACCCAAGATCCACATGTATTATTTTTGGGTAAGTGTTTTAAAGAACAACATCATGAGCAACTTTAAAAAAATGATTTATTTATTCTTATTTCATGTGCATTGGTGTTTTGCATGCATGTATGTCTGTGTGAGGGTGTCAGGTCCTCTGGAACTGGAGTTACAGATGTTTGTGAGCAGCTATGGGGGTGTTGGGAATTGAACCCTGGACTTCTGGGAAAGCAGCCAGTGCTGTTAACCACTGAGCCATCTCTCCAGCCCCATGGGTAGTTTTCTTTTGATAGTAAAAATTTACTTAATGTTAACTTCAGAGAGACTGTTGAAGTCTCGGGTCTCGTTGTTACGGGTGGTCATGATTGTTAAACTACCTTTACACTTGCTATGTATCTAGGGATGGTCTTGTACGTCTGATCCTCTTGTCGCCAAAAACCTCCCAGAAGCTGGGGTTGCAGGCATGTACTGTCATGCTCAGTTGTGGGTGGTGCTGGGGACTGAAGCCAGAGCTTCTGGATACCTGACAAATACTCTACCAACTGAACCACATCACCAGCCCTGAAGAGTCATCTCTGTCACTTTCTCTTCTTTGCTGGGAATGGGGGGCTTCCCACACGATGTACAAGTAGTCCGTCACTGAGTTATAGACCAGCCTTTTAAAAAATTGTTATTTTGAGGTAATGTCTTGTTCTTACTTGTTCTTTGAGATAGGGTCTCACTATGCAGACCAAACTGGCCTTCAGCTCATAGAGCCTTCCCTGCCTCTGCCTCTGCCTCTGGAGTGCTGGGTTTAAGGTGTGTACCACCACAGTCTGACTGAACCTATACATTTGTGACCAGCATTGTCTGTTTCGTTTTAAATGTAGATCTTTATAGTTCAGAGGTTGGGGATTATAACTGAATCTTAGGAATTCTCTGTAGACTTAATGAATACTCTACCTTTTCCGAAGTGGCTGGCCCTTCTGGTGTGAAACCCAGGCTGGGAAACGATTTCAGTAGCATCACTGCTTTGGTAATGCCCCACTATCTCTCCTCATTTTCCTTTCTCCTTTCTGAGGTCATCCTTCATTTCTGCAAAGTCCTCCCCTTTCCCCCCCATCAGTGAAGGACAGTGGAGGTGCTCTCACCAGAGGCAGTTTCCAGGTTAAAGGACAGACTGAATGGGAAGGGGTCAAAGCTAGTGGCCCGCAGTTACTCAGAGAGCTCCTCTGTGACGGGCTCAAGTGACCAGACTCAGGCATATCAAACCACTATTTTTTTTTTCCTTTTTCCTGTAAAAGGTTATGACTACATAATCTATACATCAGTCCCAGGGCTAAATTCTCCGACCATAAATGTATTTGCCCCTCTAGGTGCTGTGTCTTGACTGTAGGATTCCTGGCAGTACAGGACCAGGACGGGATGAGGCCATGCTGTTTTATGAGGTTTGTGGTTTAAGAAGCATCCTAGCCGTGCGTTTTCAGGGAAGGCCTGGGTGGCAAGCCAGGAATCGGGATTTGCAGAAAAAGCTCCAGTGCATCTATGCAGAGATCAGATGGCGATCGATCGTTGATTGTGAACAACCAAAATTTACATCGAGCCAGTTTAAGCAGATAAGGCCATATGCTCACTCTCATAAACAATACCCCTCCCTAACAAAGTCTGAACAAAACAGCATTAGAATGAAATGAAATCAAGAACTCAGGCCAGAATCCAGGATTTCAGCTCCTCCTTTTCCTCTGTGCTTCAGAGTCAGAGACCAAACTGAAACCATGGTAACAGGAAATATCAGCATGCATCTCTAAAACTTCATAGCATGAAGTGTGGGTGTGTGCATGTGTGTGAGTGTGCCTTTGTATATGTGAGTATGTGAGTGTGTGTATGCGTGTATATATGTGAATATGTGTGTGCGCATGTGTGTGTGTGAGTGTACCTGTGTGTGTGTGGGGTGGTGGTGGTGGTGGTAGTGGTGGTGGTAATGGTAGTAGGGGTGACTAAGGCAAGATTTTTATTGGCCAGCCATGGTCACATGCTGATTCTTGGGTCAGGTAAACTATGGACTGTTTTCTGTGATTGGTAGTTCCCCATGATGCTGAGGGTAGAGTTTCCCACTGGTAGAGCGGTTAGCACTGGGTAGTGCTGGCTGTCCTGAAGCTCGTGTTGTAGATCTTGCTGGTCTTGAACTCAGAGATCTGCCCGCCTTTGCCTCCTGAGTGCCTCTTTCATAATCTCATCAGGTTGTGCATAGGGGCTCAGGTTTATAAGCCCATCACATGGGAGGCTGAAGCAGGGGGACAGCTGTGAGTTCCAGGCAGGCCTGCACTTCAGAGTGAGACTTTGTCTCAAACAAAATAAATCACGAGCTGGATAGGGGACAGCTCGGCAGTTAGCAATGGCTGCTGTTCTGCAGAGGGACCTGAGTATGATCTCCAGCAATCACGCTGGGCAGCTCACAGCTACTGGTAACTGTCTCCATAGGGATCTGATGCCTCTGACCTTGTGCCCCGCCCCCTCCTCTTCCTCCTCCTCCTTGTTCTCCTCCTCTCCCTCTCAACATATTTGAAAGCCCCATGCAAATGAAATCAAAGCCTATTATACCTTAAAAGTTTATAAGTCTTGCCGGGCGGTGGTGGCGCACGCCTTTAATCCCAGCACTTGGGAGGCAGAGGCAGGCAGATTTCTGAGTTCGAGGCCAGCCTGGTCTACAGAGCTAGTTCCAGGACAGCCAGGGCTACACAGAGAAACCCTGTCTCAAAAACCAAAAAAAAAAAAAAAAAAAAAAAGTTTATAAGTCTTAAAAAAAATCCTGACTTGGCTTCTGATTGGCATTTACCTGCCCATTGTGTGGTGTGTGTGTGTGTGTGTGTGTGTGTGTGTGTGTGTGTGTCTGCCCATCTCTATCTGATTTCCATGGCAACGTCTAGCAGACTAGATCCAGTCATCCGTACTGCACCCAAACTGGCTAGAGGCGAGGCCGTCAGGCTGAGCCGGGCAGTGCATACCACGTCAGCCTATCTCAAAACCCAAGGACCAAATAAATAGCCATGGAACCTGAAAAAAGTTCATCAGATAAAGACCATGCTGATGTCTAACCAAATTAGATTAATTCGAGGAGCCAGAAGGATCCCCCACCAGAGAGCAGAGAGGCCTTGGGGGCGCCTAGCCAGTTGGAGGGAGACACCACTTGTCAAAGCACTGGGGAGGGTTGGATGACATTGCAGCAAAGCAGTGTGCACTGGCTCAGGGCAGGCTGGGATGTGTGTACAGAGACTGACATCAGGCTTAGGCAGAGATGAGAACTTCAGATCTTTGTTTCCTTGGAAACTACAAGGTGAAGACACGCGTGGAAAGCTGGGTGCCAATCTGTATCTGGTGCTGTGCACCTGGGGTGGAAATCTAGACTGTGTTAAGAAGACTTCGATGCCCTGGGCAGGATGGAGGTGTTTCATTCTCACTGGGATTTTTAACGCTTGAGTTTCTGACACCATGCTTTTTTGAAAACAAGTTTCTTCATGTCCTTTTGTTAATAATAATAATAATAATAATAAAGAGCGTTTTTAAAGAAAAGCTTCCCAGAGGACAGCCTCCTCTGTAGAAATCAGATATGGGGGGCAGCAGGGGCTTCTGAGAGCAGCAGCCTGGCTTCCCTAGCGAGACACCAGGAAGTGACTTGGGGTGGAAATGTTCCGACAGCTACAAGAACATGGAGGACTTTTGGAGTTTAAGTATGTTCCTGAGGTGAATATCTGTTCATCTATTTGTCCTGGGAATATTTATTGAGAGCCTACTGTGTGCCAGCCGTTTCTCCTTGAACAGTTTACAATCTGTTTCTGAGGGAAACCGGAAGCAGGGAACAAGTACACGACGCCCCCAAGAGGCCAATGACGGGTACTGGCATAAATTTGTTTTTCAGCAGCAAAAGGTGAAGGCTGTGGACACTAATCTGGGAATTTGGTCTCAGGCCTGGTGAGCAGAAGGAGGAAGCTCTGAGATAACATTTGTTTTGAAAACAGCAAGTGTGAGGATGCTGACGATCCATGATCCGGATCCTGATCTCAGAGCGTCCCTGAATTCACTGGCCTCTCACTGGCCGCCAGGACAAGTCACAAGGATGCAGGCGTGCACGCATGCGCACAGCCTCCAGCCTGGCCCCTCCACACCGCAGCGCCAGGACTTTCTCCTTTGTGCAAGGAGTTTACTAAGCCTGCCCATAGGGTAGCTTGGAAACACCAGACTTTACTCTTGAGGAGCCACCAATGAGAGGCAGCAATTACTCCTCAGGGTGCGGCCTCTGAGGGCCATTCTGTATAATTTCTCAGAGGGTTCCCAGGAGAACAGAGGTTGGTAGCTCCAGGGGCAAGGAGGGCAGGGCATCATGCGCATCCCCAGATCCGAGATTGAGTGTTGACAGGCCCAGTCTTGAATGCAATGGCCAAGTCATGCTCAGAATCTTCCTGGCTCTCTTCCACATCACCTGGTCCTTATGCTCTTTCTGCCTTCCAGGATGTTCCCTGAGCCCTGGACAGGTAATACAGACGGACGCGCAAACAGTCGCTCTCGGCACCTTGATCAGCCGCCAGTCTCCTGATTTATCAGACTTGCTGAGAAGACGCTTCGTGGAGCAAGGCTGAGAGCCAGACTAGTCTGCAGGCAGCACAGACATTATGTATTTGGCCTTAAGTGTTTGAGCCTAACTGTTCTGGCAGGACTTGAAGCACTATAACTTATTTCTCTCAGGAATTCGGGACACTTATTGAGCAACGGTCGCTTCTCACCTACATGCTAAGTAACCCTGTTCCCAACCAGAACAGCATCCTGCTCCTCTCAGCCCCGTGTCACAGCGGATGAAGGCTGAACCGCTTCCTCATTTGGGGCTAATTCTCGTGTAGGAGGCTCTCTAGGTTTCTGTCAAATGTATCAAGTCTGAAAAAAAAAATTGAGAAATGAGAATTCGACTCTTGTAATGACAGGCTGTCTTTCAAGTGACAGTTTATTTCAGGAAATGTCATTTGACCCCGTTTTCTCAAATAGTCATGCCAGAGACTAAATAGTACTTCATGTTGAGCATGTGCCCTTAGGTCCTAAGATAATGGTGATAATGATGCGTCCACACTGTAATGGCGATGACATCCAATTCCCCTGGCCCTTGTCTAACCTCATGCCTCTCTGATAACAGGACTAAGCAGAGATCATGGCTGCCTTGCTGGAGAACAAGTCCCACAAATTCTTATTGTAGCTGGATATAGTAAGTGTCCATTCTTTGACTAACAGAACATGAGTGGAAACCACGGGACTTCTGCTTTTCTTGTCGAGCGGAGTCTCTGGGCTTAGCCCTTTTATCCTTCTCTTGGCTATCTGGGTGTCGCTTGTAAGAATCTCGGGTATCAGCTGTCGAGCACAGCAGTCTGCATTAGCCTCAGTTCCTGAGTGCCTGGGCTATGCCAGCCAGAGGCTGACTGTAATACCTACCTGTGGTGATTCGAAAATGCTTGACCCATGGGAAATGGAAGTGGGGCCTTCCTGGAGGAGGTATAGCCTTAGTAGAGGAAGTGTGTCATTGTTGGGGTGGGGTTTTTTTTGTTTGTTTGTTTTTGTTTTTTTGGATTTGTTTTTTTTTCGAGACAGGGTTTCTCTGTATAGCCCTGGCTGTCCTGGAACTCACTCTGTAGACCAGGCTGGCCTCGAACTCAGAAATCCGCCTGCCTCTGCCTCCCAGAGTGCTGGTATTACAGGCGTGCTCCACCACCGCCTCCACCACTGCCTGGCGTCGGGGTGGGTTTTGAGGTCTCCTCCTGCGCTCAGGCTCTCTCCAGTGTGGAATGGTGGCCTCCTCCTGGCTGCCTGCAGAAGTGAGTCTCCTCCTGGCTGCCTTCGGATCAAGATGTAGAACTCCTCTAGCACCATGTCTGCTTGGATGCTACCGTGCTTCCTGCCGTGATGCTAATAGACCGAATAGATGATAATAGCCACCCCCAATTAAATGTTGTCCTCTATAAAAGTTACATTGGCCATGGTGTCTCTTCATAACAATAAAACCCTAACTAAGATGCTACCTATGTAAGAAAGAAACAAATCTTTCCCCTTTAAGCCAGTTGTTAGGTCTTCTATCAAAGCAGTTTAATTCTGTACAGGTTATTTTTTTTGTCAACTCACCATCCTCTGAGAAGAGGGAACCTCATTTGAGAAAATGTCTCCATCAGATTGGTCTGTAGGCAAGGCTGTCCGGCGTTTTCTCGATTGAAGATTGCTATGGGAGGGTCCAGCCCACTGTGGGCGGTGGCGTCCCTAGGCAGGCGGTTCTGGGTTGTATAAGACAGCAAACTGAGCAGGCGTGTAGGTCGTATTCCTCCATGGACTCTGATTCAGTTCTTGCTTCCAGATCCCTCAGTTCCTGCCCCGACTTCCCTTCATGGCGAGTGTAAACTCTAAGATGAAATTAACCCTTTCCTTCCCAAGCTGCCTTTGACTATAGTCTTTGTCACAGCAGCAAAAATCGAACTGGAACAATCTAGTCTATCTCATGCACACATACATGTGCACACCAATCTAGTTCTTGTGACTCCATATGCCCCTTAATCGGATTGTCATGTGTTTTCTTTTCAGAGTGGTCAAGGTGAATGCTGATATTCCCTAGGCCAATGTTAGAAATGCAGGCGCTGTTTGTCCTTATCCAATTTATTATTCTTTTTTTCTTTCTCCATCCATTATATCATTGTGTAGCTATCAAGGGTGCACAGGATTCTTTGCTAGGGAGTATGTGGGTATAGGGGTGATGCAAAAATGGATGCTTTCAAGAAACTTGAAAAGTTTAGAGACTTCCTGGAAAGTAAAAACCATTAAACTGGGAATAGTTGTGATGAATTTCTTTTTCCCTTCAGAGTTTAATTAGAATAGAAAAAAAAAAGTTGGATTCATTTGTGTTGTTTTCCCCATTATTATTTTTTGGAGACTGTTCTCCCTGGTATTTTGTGTAATCATTTTCAAGGCCGGGGTGTTTCCAGGGCCAATGACCATTTTTGGTGAATGGTAATAAAGCATGCATGAGTGCAGGCCCTGCATCACAGCATAAACAGCTGCTCTCCGCCCCCTCTGGAGAGTATTAAACGCTGGGAAAGCTGGCGTGTCATTGCTCCTTCAGGCTTCCTGTGTGCTAGGGGATTCCCAGGCTCGCACGGACTCTGGAGTGATGAGGAGGACAAGGAGGGACTGAAGAAGCCAGCCTCTAGGGTGTGTCAGGTAAGAACCAGCGCCTTTCCCTAGGGGTAGGCTTATTGATGTACACTTTGTTTTGTTTTAGTCCCCTAACCCCCCCCAAATACCTTTTATTATAAATTACACAAAGCAAAACCCTAAATCAGTAGTTGGTGAGGATCTATAGATGTCCTGTTTTAAAATACGGCTGCAATAGCTTTATCTTCACATTTGTCACACTGTCTCGTTTTACCCGACACTGAATGTAACTGCCCCGTTGTAATATTGAAGTTATTGAAAGTGACTGTACTGAAGTTTTACCTGAATGCTGTTCCGAATCTAGGTTTCACCAGACATCACGATCTGGCTAAGTGTTGATGTGGATATAATTGTTTTCATTTGTTTTTTACAAATGTTCTCTCCTTTTCCTCTCCTCTTTTTGTCTTTCTTTGCATAGTTTGTTTATTTTGATTTTTTTCTTTTGAGATAAGAGTCTCACTGTAGCCCAGGATGGCCTCGAACTTGCTATGTATCAGAGGCAAGCCCCGAACACCTCCTGCTCCTTCTGCTTCCAAAGTCCCAGGTTTACAGGCCAGGTACCATGCCACCTATGCTTGGCCTATAAAAGTATCACTTTCATTCGTAGGCAAAGAGAAGGAGGCATATGGGAACAGAGGAGAGTAACTTCAGATAGCAAAGGGGTAGAGAGGGGGAGAGGCAGGGATGAAGGCACAGAGGCAGAATCTGAAGTCATACTTGTTGGAGAAGGAGAGGAAGTAACTCAAGTGCAAAGTTGTGGTAAGAAGGAACCTGCAAGTCTTTGAACTTTTGTTTAGCAAGAAGATATGGAGGAGGATGGGGGTCACCCAGAATTTACCTCCTGTGTGGAAAGGGGACCCCAACTTAGTTATGAATCTGATGTGTGTTTTGTGGATTATTCAAGCTTCTGGGGATTTAAAAATTGCAGATTGGGGTTAGGTGGTAAAACCAAGGGGCGAAGAAAGCACTGATAACGTAATGATTTTAACTGGTGCAGTCAGGATATGGACCTCGGGTGAAAGACTACTGCTCTTCACAGAGCATGCGGGGGAAATGGTGGCAACCCTGAGTTAGATACTGGAGTGATTTTCTTATGTTTAGCTTATCCAAATTCATGTGTGTGTGTGTGTGTGTGTGTGTGTGTGTGTGTGTGTGTGGTGTAAGTTTTGTTATGAGACAGTTTCTTTTTTTTTTTAATTTTATGCATGTAAATGTTTTGCCTGCACTTATATCTGTGTATCACTTGAGTGCCTGGTGATTGCAGAGGACAGAAGAGGCCATCAGATCCCCCAGAACTGAAGTTTTAGACAGTGTGCCTCGTCATGTGGGTGCTGGGTATTGAACCTAGGTCCTCTGGAAGAGCAGCTGATTTTTTTTTAACTGCAGAGCCATCTTTCCAGCCATCCTCTTAAAATCTACATCTTAAAAAAAAAAGGTTTATTTTTTATTTTTTATGTATGTGAGTGTTTGCCTGCATGTAGGCTTTTGCAACATGTTTGTGTGCCTGGGGCCCGAGCAGGTCAGAGGATGGTCGTGTGTCGCCATGCGGGTGCAGGGAACTAAACACAGATCCTCTGGAAGAACAGCTAGTGCTCTGAACCACCAAGACACCTCCCCAGCCCCATGGGACGGTTCTCACACGTATGTAATCGGTTTTGATGGCTCTCCCCCACTCTCTTAAGGAGCTATATATTCTGACTGCCGTTTAACTTTCTATTTAGCTACCATGCATAATTTGAGCAAGTAAGTTAAACAATTTTAACTTTTTATAAAAATGTCGAGGCACAGTAAAATTTAGCTTTACAGAGACTATTCATAATTTAGATTCCATGGTTTATTACTATTTCAATTTTCTTGTAGTACTGGAGACAGAATTGTACCATGTGAACTACATTCAGACTGGCCCCTTTAATGCTTTTTATTGCGAGGCAGGCTCTCAATAAGTTGCTCAGGTTGGCCTTGAACTTGCAATTTTCCTGCTTCAGCAGTCCTAAATAGCTGGGGTTATAGGCCTGTGCCACAAGGTCTGGCTCATCTTATTATTATCATTTTAACAAATCTAAAATGAAATGGTAGAGATCTTCATTCTAATTACTTAGCATTTGCTAAAGTTGAAGAAAATGATTATTATTATTTTAAATAAAGTACTCTAGGGAAATTTAAGTTAAGAATTTGATTTTAGGGGCTGAAGAGATGGCTCAGTGGGTAAGAGCACCGACTGCTCTTCCAAAGGTCATGAGTTCAAATCCCAGCACCCACATGGTGGCTCATAACCATCCGTAAAGAGATCTGATGCCCTCTTCTGGTGCCTCTGAAGACAGCTACAGTGTACTTACATAAAATAAATATATTTAAAAAAAAAAAAAAAAAAAAAAAAAAGTAAGAATTTGATTTTATGTATAGTTATTTTTAGATGATTTGCGGGAAGTCCTTTTACATATTTCTTAACATTTATTGTGTCGCGTGCGTGTGTAGAGGCCAGAGGACAGCTTACAGGCGTTGAGGGGGCCTCTCCGTCTACCCTGTGGTTTCTGAGGGTTGGACTTGGGTCACCAGGGTTGGTGAGCAGTGGCACCCGAAACTTCCCCCAAATACCTTTAAATCATTGATGTGGATATTCTATTTTAACAAAAGGAACACATTTAGGCAGCCACATTTGGAAATCCAGCATGGGAAGGAAAGGATTCCACTGTGCTCTGGAGAGAGACGGGGGTGTAAAAACCATTAAGGACCGCAGTGAGCGTCATAGAGCACATCAGCCGGTGATGGGGTGTGACAAAGGGAAAATGTGGCGGGGAAGGAGGGCAAGGTAGCCATTATACACAGGTGGTTTGAAGGTGACATTTGAGCACAGATGTGCATGAGGTGAGGGGCTTGGCCATGGAGCCCTGTTGAAAACATTCCAAGCAGAGGAACCAGGAAGTACAGAGCCTGTAACCCCCACAGGGAGGGCCTGACTGATTTGAAGAACAGCAGATAAAGCAATGAGTATAAACAGTGAAGATGACCGACCGGTCGACCGGAGACCGACCGGATGAAGGCTTGGTAGGTGGAGCACTTGCTGGGCACGCTGAGGACCTGAGTCCCCAGGACCAGAGTACAAATTGGGCCCAGCAGTGCGTGCTTGTTATCCAAGTGCTGGGGAGAAGCCGAGATAGGTGGATCCCAGGGTCTTACTGGCTTTAGTTTACCTTAATTGGCAAGTCCTGGGTTCTACTGAGGGACACTGGCTCTTGATCTCTGGCCCCATGTGCACACACATGCATTTGTCCACACCGAGGAGTCCTCCTCCCTCCCCTGCCCCCCCCGTGCCATGTTAATTAAAAACCATAGTGAGAGCAAATGAGAAAAGCTAGAGCCAGATCACGTTATCCATCTTTTCCTCCGTAGATCAGTGAGCCTCGGGGAGGTTTTGAGTAGAAGTGGCTTGCATTTCACAGTGTTGAGAACAGATTTCAGGGGGAAAGGGCCGAACAGGGATCCATGAAAGATGTTGCAGTTATCAGACACGAGAGACGAGGGTGTCTTACACCAGGGTGTTTGCAATAGAGACAGTGGTGGCTAGGCCATTTCTAGATAGCCCTCTTCAGAGCAGAGCGGACAGGCTTTCCTGTGTGTGGAGGAGGAGTGTGTGGGGAAGGCTTCGGTTTGTACAAGGAGGAGGCTTTAGCTGTCAGGAAGTTAAGGAGGAAAAAAGGGAGCACATTCAGGAGCGAAGCGTTGTGAATATTGAGTGTTATAAACAACGCAGAAAACCTGACAAATTTCCGTTATTCGTTGAAATAAGTGTACAAGGTTCGGAGTCAAAGTGCAACAGGGAGTGAGTGACCCTCCAGGTGTGGGTGGGGAAGTGTGCTGTGCGCTGAGCTCTGGACCGTGCTTAGGAAGGGGCCTGCCTGGTGCGCATGCTCAGAGCGTGCATTAAGGAGTCCCGAGGGCTCTAAGGAGAGGGAGGGAGTACACGATGCTTCTTGAGTCCGCAAAGCCGGAACCCAAACTTGGCAAATGTGTTATCTTGCAATTACCACCTCCCTGGGGTTTGTATCCCCCCACCCCGTGAATCTCGTGATCGAAAATGAGATATCTTATTCTTTCCAGCAGCAGACAGGTTTGTGCTATTGCACGTTTTCCCAATTCCGTTTTTAGAAAGTTATTTAAGATATCGAAAATGATATCAAAAGTAGTTCAGTGTCACCGGGTTCCTTTCAGCTGAGATTCTTGAGATAAAGATGAAAAGTCATTGCAAAGGCGCAGACAGCGGGAGCCAAGGAGCTTACTTCCCTCGGGTAACCCGGCACCTCCTGCGTGGTGTCGTGGTGTTGTCACATGGGACACCTGAGCCATTTTGGTGAATCTGAAATCTCACGCCATCAAAACACCGCTCTTCCCCGGGTGGTGGTGGCGCACGCCTTTAATCCCAGCACTTGGGAGGCAGAGGCAGGCGGATTTCTGAGTTTGAGGCCAGCCTGGTCTACAGAGTGAGTTCCAGGACAGCCAGGGCTACACAGAGAAACCCTGTCTCGAAAAACCAAAAACAACAACAACAACAACAACAACAACAACAAAACAAAACAAAAAACAAAAAAACCACCACTCTTTCCTGGATTGACCGAGTGGAAGATGTGGTTAGTCCTTTGACAGAAAGGGATTCTCTTTGAGCAAAAAATACTGGAGTTTTGTCCCACCAGTGAGAAAGGACCCAGTTTGAGGGGGATTTTATTTCGTAGATTGTCACAGCTTTTTACAAATCTGTCCTCCTTCTGAGGTTCCAGTGTCCTCACACTGCCCCTGCCCCATGGTGCTGGCAAAGAAACACATACTCCAATTTGATGGCTGAGAAACCCGAGGTGTAGAACATTCTAGAGATGTGCAGGGATCCGTGAAACGGGAATGCAGGAAGACTGACGCGTGAGTGGAAAGCTTCAGCTAGCTTTGCACGGTTCTTACTGCGCTTGCCTTTCCTTAATTTCTGGAGGAAACTTGGGTCTTAGGGTTTGAGCTGCCTGTATGGATCATCATCATCATTATCATCATCATCATCATCATCATCATCATCATCATCATCATCACCATCATGGCACTATGGTGATCTTGCACTGGGTTAGATATGACTAGTCTTTTATACCTAGGTTCTTTCCCCTTTCCCGGTCTCCCTCCCCACCTCTTTCTGGTCTCAGATAGTCCAGGCTGGCCTCAAATTTGTTATGTAGCCCAGGCTCGAACTCCTTGCCTCTTATCTCCAAGTGCTGGGGTAACAGGCGTGTACTGTCACGTGTATCTTACAGGCCTAGGTTCTGAGTAGCCAAGAGCAGGGCCCAATACCAAGTGACTGGGAAGGGGACAGCAGCCTGTTGTCCCCAGGGAACGTGGCGCCATCCTAGGCAGGCTGGCGTGGGGATGATGCGTTACCATGTGTGTGTGTGTGTGTGTGTGTGTGTGTGTGTGTGTGAATGTGGTGTAGTGATGACAAAGGCTTTGTGACAGAGGTGTGGGAATTAAGGTTCCCTGGGACAGGACGCAGCTTTGACTTCAAGGGGACACAGACACAGCAGCTTGGGTCACAGACGGATGGCAGAATACACTGTGGGCTCCTTCCCTGGAGTTGTGTAGCTATGAGACCTCTCGGCTGCTTCCCAAGCTGCCGGAGGCCAGCGTGGACTGCAGTGTCCTCCAGTGACGAAGATCGCAGATGCTTGGCCACTGCTTGGGGCCCCTGAGGGCTTCCGTACCTTTTTCCCACAGGGAGAGGTGTGTCCTCGTTTTGACTAGGAAAACGGGGTGTAGAATCGAGGGGCTCCCTCCCATCTGCAAGTGACCATCTTGAACGTCTGTGTTCTGGAGCTTCTACCGTCCCCTCACCGGTACCCCAGTATGACACCTTTGTCACTCAGATCAACATGGAGGTGTTTATTTGTCGCTCTGGTCATTTTTATGTGAGGAGGTGGGCCGGCGACACCTCTAGTTGGCCATCATGCTGATGCCATTTTCAACAAATGGCCCGACTGATGTCTGAACGAGGCATCACAAGGACCGAGATAATCAGCCTGTGGAGAAGACCTCGGCCGGCTACAAGTGTCCCATCCCACTCCAAAAGTTGAAACCCTTCCCTGCTTGTGCGTAGTCTTTGGATTACCTGGGTTGGCTGGCCCATGGTGGGGATCGGTGTGTACTTACTGCTCCACAGAGAGCTGCGCCGGCCTCCCCTCCCCGCTTGCTGGTGGGGCGCTCTACATCTTGTTGATTTTTGGAGTCTAGGGAGCCATTAATTGTCATTGAGATGTTTGACACTGCTTCCCTCAAATGTTTTACAACAGAGTCGTATTTATGTCTGAGCCAAGCTTTGAGACCGGGCACAGGAAGTGGGTGTTAGTGTTTGTGCGATCGTTGTAGGCTCCACTTTAGGTTCCTTCTTGCTACCAAACATAGCAGTTGGGTTCTGATGTGATGCGTGCACATGAACCCCCCTCCCAATCATTTGCTTTCCGGAGCTCACAGTCCAGGTGTATGACACCGCAAGTCTATGTGGTAAGAAAGTTCCAGATCCAGTGCTTGTAGTAAGCCGGTGAACGAGAGGAGAGAGGGAGAGTACACCATTATCAGAGGATAAAAAACAGTAGAAAGAAAGTGAGGAAAGATGTTAAACTAATTGTGTGCATTTGCACTGTATAGTTTGTCCAAGTGTTTCGAGCTGACCTTTGACAGTCTCTCTCTCTCTCTCTCTCTCTCTCTCTCTCTCTCTCTCTCTCTCTCATGCACGCATGTGCACACGTACTCAACACTGTGACTATTTATTTAGCATTTTCAGTCTTTCAGCATATGGATATCTTCAAGGAACCCAGGCCATTAGTTTTCAGACTGCCCTTAAAGTGTATTTATGCAATTGTCTCCCCACGATGAGATTCTTGGGAGGAATGGACTATAAGGAGTGACGAGGTCTCTCGCGCACAGTTCCAGGAACATGATGTTGCCCCGTCCTTCCCAGGTTAATTGTCACCCTCTGATTGTCTGCCGCCAGGTTTCTCCCTTAAAAAGGTTACTCCCTTTGTCCTTTGCAACTTTTAAAGAAGAGATACTTTGAGATTGTATTATTGTCTTGGTTAATTTTCTATTGCTGTGCCAAAACACCGTGACCAAGGCAGCTTATAAAAGGAAGGGTTTGATTAGGTTTATGGTTTTAGAGGGTTGGAGTCCCTGATGGCAGAGCAAGGGCACGGGGGTGGGAGGTGGGTGGAGTGGGGTGGTGGGGTGGGGTGGTGGGGTGGGGGCCGGGGGGTGTGGGTGAGGCAGGAAGAGCCGAGAGCTCTGCGCGCACATCCACAAATCGGCAGCGAGCACACACTGGGAAGGGCGGTGTTTCCTGAAACCTAAAAGCTGCAGCCAGTGGCCGCCTTCCTCACCAGTCTTCCCCATGCAGCCACCAACTGGGACCAACTACTCAAGCGCCCAGGATCTGTGGGAACATCTCTTTCCGACTGCCACAGTTATCATCTTGTGTCTCAAGAAAACTTTATCCAACGGTTTCAGCATCCTTTGATCTGTCCAGTGGGATCATTTGTTCTAGTGGTGGTTGAAAAATAATGTAATAAATATTTTAATTGTGTGTGTGTGTGTGTGTGTGTGTGTGTGTGTGTGTGTAGGTATGTACATGTGAGTTCAGGTACCTGTGGAGGCTAAAGGCGTGGCACCCCCTAGAGCTGGAATTACAGATGGTCAGAAGCCACCTGGTGTGAGGACTGGGACCTGAACTCAAGTTCTCTGCAAGAGCAGGAAGTGCTCTTAACCACTGAACCCAGCAAAGCAAATACAACCTACTAAGCATGCTTAGTGTTGCATGTGTATATGATTTCAGGGCTGATCACTTTGTATTGGATAGCCAATCAGGGATCACTTTGTATTGGATAGCCAATCCGGGGAGCACTTTGTATTCAATACCCAATCAGGGGCTCATCCCTGGTAGAAACCAGTTCTTCATTCAGCAGTAACTAGTTCCCTGTAGTTCTTTGTTCAGGCCTTGGTTAGGTGGGCTATCATGGGTGCGTCCCTGTTATTTCTAGGAGATATAATCTCTCAGCAAATTTCTTGTTTCTCTGGATTTCAGTTTTCTGTCCCCTCTTCTGTGATGCTCCCTGAGTGTTAGGAACTTTGGTGTGGGTGTGTAGCTGGCATTCCATGACCAGCTGGCTTTTGTATTATGTGGTTTTCTGCGATGGCTTCTGTAGCGGTCTACATTTGCTATCAAGGGAAGCTTCTCTGATGTGGGGTGAAAGCTATGGTTATCTGTGGCTAAAAGGATAGGTTTTGGAGTGCAGTTAGGAATTATGCTGGTCTAGAAAAGTGGCATCTAAGGCTAAGACCCATGACCTCTCTGGTCCTGGCTGGTTGGCTAGGTTTCTAGTTTCAGGCGTGGTTTCCTTCCTGTTGTTGGGTCTTAAGTCCAATTAGAAGGTTTTTGATTACTGCCAGTATTTGAGTGCCACTATTGCATCTTTAGGGATATCCAGCCATGTCACTGTCACGTGTGTTGGCATCATGACTGTGCAGGACTGTTATTGATTGTTCCTTTCCCCCGGCAGCTTGCGCAGACCTTCTGGTGTTATGAAAGCTGGACAGCAGGCTTTCAGGTCAGATTCAGCTAGAATCTTCTGACTCCTGTATTCAGAGTATGTGCTGTCTTTAGTTGTAAGATCTACCTTTAACCTTGGTGTATTAGTCAGGGTTCTCTAGAGTCACAGAACATATGGGTAGTCTATATAGTAAGGGAATTTGTCTGTAGTCCAACTCCCAACAATGGTCAGCACCAGCTGCGGATGGAAGTCCAAGGATCTAGCAGTTGCTCAGTCCCACAAGGCAAACAAGCGAAGAAGAGAGTGTGAGTCTTCCTTCTTCCAAAGTCCTTATGTAGGTCTCCAGCAGAGGGTGTGGCCCAGATTAAAGATGTGTGCCACCACGCCTGGATCTGGGACTTGCTTTGTCTCAGATGCCCTTGAACTCAGAAATCTCCCCGTCTTAATCATCTGGGATTCATAGCCACTATGCCTCAAGATCTCCATGCTGGAGATTCAGGTCAGAAACTTGTGTCTTCCAGCTTCCAGATTAGGATCACGGGTGGGCCTTCCAATTCTGGATTGTAGTTCATTCCAGATGTAGTCAGGTTGACAACCAGGAAGAGCCACTACACTTGGGGAAGCAACTGCAGGCAACAGCAATAGACTATATTAATAGCGTTAGGAACCGCTTGCATGCCCTGACCAACAACTTAAAGGAGGTTTCTCATGCATGATCCTGGGGTTTTGTGAGTCTGGGGCATTTGTGGGGTACATTATCAGCTCAAGTGGCACACTTAGACTCTTTTTTTTTTTTTTTTTTTTTTTTTTTTTTTTTGGTTTTTCGAGACAGGGTTTCTCTGTGTAGCCCTGGCTGTTCTGGAACTCACTCTGTAGACCAGGCTGGCCTCGAACTCAGAAATCCACCTGCCTCTGCCTCCCAAGTGCTGGGATTACAGGTGTGCGCCACCACGCCCGGCCGACTCTTTATTTTTCTGGGTCATGGGTGCTTTGTCTGCATGCATGTCTGTGCACTATGTCTGTGTGGTACCCTGGGGGCTAGACGATGCAGTTCAGATCCCCAGGGACTGGTGTTACACATGGTTGTGAGCCGCTATGTGGATTCTGGGAATTGAAGCTGGGTCCTCTGAAAGAGCAGCCATCTCTCTGATGCTGAGTCATCTCTGCAGCTCCCAAGGGACTCAGTTTTGGCCAGGTCACCTGAAGTGTGGTGGGTTCATGTGAGTCAACTGTTTAACACACTTTGAGAGAAGTCGTTCTTGTCTGTAATACCTTAGCTGTTATTAGACTCAATAGCCTTTGCGTTCCCAAACTATTCACACTCCATTTACTGGTTTTATTTCCTGCTCCCATGATGGACGCTGCACGCTTAAATGCATACTATCAGACTTAGACAGGCTTCCTGAAATAGTACATATAATGTAAATAAAGTCATTAATGCATAGATGAGACTTTCAACACACACATGCCACAGCTGTCAAGTGTTTATAAATGTTGACTTACTCACTAGATTTTATTTACAATTATCTGAAAATGCTTCTTTTTGTAATGAGGAGGACATAATGGGATATGAATGTAGATGCCTTCTTGGAAAGTTTTATTTTACATATAACTTTATTAGCTCTAGAATTAAAAATATTGAAGTACAGCTTTTTCTTTTCTTTCTTTCCTTCCTTCCTCCCTCCCTCCCTCCTTCCCTCCCTTTTTCCCTTCCACAAGATCTCACTCCACAGCCCAGGGTGTCCTGGAATTCACTCATGACCACTTTTCTGTCTTAAAAACTCCTGGATGGCTAATTATTTCCTTATTTTGAGACAAGGGTTTGCTGTTAGCCCAGGCTGGCCTAGATCTCTGCTCCTTTCCTCTGGCTTCCTGAGTGTTAGGAATGAAATGCCATATGTTCTTACAAATGTGAGGGTGATATATGGATCTATGAATTTATTCTAGCTCATCTCTCCTTGCCATTTTCATGGATAAAATATTTTATAAGGACGATTCAGTCAATCTTGATTACGACACTATGAGTAGGTGCTATTGGGGAAAGTAAGGCACAGAGAAGAAATACAATCTGCCCAAGATGCACTATTTAGTGGATTTGTGATCGAAACTCAAACAGCCCACCTTCCAGAGTTCTATGGCTGTGAGATGGATGGGTGAAGAGCGAGAAGGTGAGGTGCCCCCTTCTCTGCTTGGAGCCCCACATGCCCCGTGGCCCTCCACTGCCCTCACAGTCCAAAAAGAACAGAGTCGAGACGTGATCACTTTTATGGATGCCGTTGGACATAGGTCCAAGCTCAGGGGCAAGAGGTTATTTTATGTTCCTTCCAGGGAATATAAAATATGCCCTGGCTAAGCTGATTTTTTTTTTTTAACCAGGCAGATGTCCTCTAAGATATTAGATGAATCCTTGATGCTGCAAATGTTTATCGGGTCATCTAACCCTTGTATAAAAATACAAGTAAAATCACCCAGAGATGTTTATGCTCTGCCAAATGAATTCAGTGTGCGAAGTGGGAGTTCTCCCGCCACCCCTTAGGCTTCCCCCATCCACAAACCACATCCGCACGGCTATCAACAGCAAGACCGAGGTGAACACTCCAGTGTTTACAGAATTCTTCCTGATCAGACTAACGGGGGGCATTTTTCTTACACAATTGAAGCAACATGGTGAGGTTTATCATCATCATCATCATCATCATCATCACCATCATCATCATCATCATCACCATCACCACCATCATCACTATCACCACCACCATCATTATCATTTTACATGTATGTGTGTGTTGTGTTGGGTGTTCTTGCCTACATAGACATGTGTAGAGGACAGAGGTTGAAGTGAGGGTGTCTTCCTCCATCATATTTCCACATTACTTTACTTACTTATTTAGAGCATATGGGTTTGTTTGTCTGTTGTGTGCTCTCATGTGCTATGGTGCAACTGGGGTGGTCAGAGGACAATTTGCAAGTGTTGGTTTTGTCCCTCTGAAATGTGGGTTTCAGGGACTGAACTCAGATTGTCAGGTTACCCACAGAACTATCTTGCTGGCCCTTTCACTTTTTTATTTATTGATTTCTTTCTTTCTTTTTCTTTCTTTCTTTTTTTTTTTTTGGTTTTTTGAGACAGGGTTTCTATGTATAGCCCTGGCTGTCCTGGAACTCACTCTGTAGACCAGGATGGCCTCGAACTCAGAAATCTGCCTGCCTCTGCCTCCCAAGTGCTGGGATTACAGGCGTGTGCCACCAACACCCGGCTATTGATAAGATCTCTCAATGACCCCACACTTGCCATTTTGGCTAGATGGGCTGGGCCCTGAGCCTCGTTCTCTCTTCCTCCCTTCCTCTGAGGTGAGGTTGGGTTTACAGGCTACACGCTCATACCTGACTACATGAGCTCCTTCCTGCCTTCCAAATTTTTTTTTTTTTGAGTAATACTGAGGTCTAACTTGCATACAGTGTGATACACTCATTTGAAATGAAGACATACTTTTAAATGACAAGGTCTCTTTCTTTTCTTTTCTCTCTAGGATCACATCTAGCATGGGAACTTGGAAGACATTTTGGTTGGTCATCTCCCTTGCAGCTGGTTTGGGCTTCGTCACGTCACAAAGGACTGGTAATACATGAAATTTTTTAAAAAAGATTTATTTGTTATTCTATGTGAGTACACTGTAGTTGTCTTTAGACACTCCAGAAGAGGGTGTTAGATCCCATTACAGATGGTTGTGAGCCACCATGTGGTTGCTGGGATCAAGAGCAGTCGGCTCTTAACCACTGAGCCTTCTCTCCAGCCCCAAGAAAAATGTTAAAAGTCCAAACGCTTGCTTGCCAGGGAGCGGGTAGTAGTGACCACCTTAAGAGGAAATGCATCAAGAGCAGCAGCATCGTAACAATGAAAGGGAACCTCCTCCTTGAAGGAGACTTTCCTTGGAGTCTGGAAGTACTAAGTAATGGGCGGGTACTTGATTTTATAAGAAAGTACTTAACCCCGAGTGGTAAGACAAATAGATGTGTGGGAGGCACTGTGCTTCATACCGTTCTGACAGGCTCTAAGAAGCCTGAGTTGCGGGGCTTTGGACGAGTGGCAGGCTCTGCTCGTCTCCATGACAGAGCTGTTCTGAGGTAACTGCCAGTCCGTGATAGCCCAGTGCTAGTGATGCCTCTGTAATTTCTTGCAGTCTTTATGTGCATATGGGTTTGTTGACACGGCGTATGTAAGTGTGTTCATGTGTGCTTTTGGGTGCTTGTGCACTCGTAGGAGAGTCAGGGACTCTCATTGAAGCCAGAGCCTGACTTGGGTAGGAGCCGGCTGGTCAGCCCGCTCCAGGGATCCCCCCGTCTCTACCTCCCTCCCTCCCTCGGGCTGGGTTTACAGGCATGCACGGCTGCGCCCTGTTTCTACACAGGCGCTGAGGACATGAACTCAGGACATTATGGCTGCAAACACTTTACTGACTTGAGTCGTGCCCTGAGCCCGTTTGGCAGCCATTTTAATAGGCGGTGTGGAGTTTTCAAGACGAATGTCTTGTCAAGGGAGCGTTGACTGAGTGCCTGAAGCCCCACCGAGACACCACCGAGGTTGGAAGGCTCAAAGGCTCTTGCACAGACGCGTTTGGTGGAAAACTCCCAAGTGCTCTCCATTTTCCCCTTGGCTCTGTCTCCCCTTCCCCTGACAGCAAGCCTTGGCATGTTTCAAATACCTTCTGGAGAGACCTAGGGAGACAGGATGAGGAAAGTGCAAGGGCTCCTCATGGTAGAGCCATGCTGGGAAAAGCAGGCTCCAGCCAGAGGTGGTTTCTTCAGCGTAGAAGGACCAGGGAAAGCTTCCGGGCTGTGTTTGCTCCTGTGTGAGGTGTATATTAGTCAATGTTCTTTAAAGAAACAAAAACAAACAAGTAAAAATGGATAGAACAAATGTGTATCTACTAAGACAGGACACGTGAGTGTGGCTGGCAGGCTGTGGCCCCAGTAGTCCAGCAATGCCGTCTCCTGATGGCAAGTCTATGAATGGGGTGGGGTGGGGGGGTGTTCAGTCCTGGTCTGGTGCTGGAGTCCTGGAGGTTCCTAGAGAGTTTATTGGTCAGGGAGAAATGACCCAGCAGCAGGAAAGATGAACTTGCCAGTGAGAGTTAGAGCAAACAGGCAAAAAAAAAAAAAAAAAAAAAAAAAAAGCTGCCTTCTCTCTCATCCTATATGGGCTGCAGCCAGAAGGTGTGGCCCAGATTTAGGGTGTGTCTTCCCACCTCAAATTATCCAATCAAGAAAACCCCTCACTGGCATGCCCAGCTTCTTGGTTTTAGTTAATTCCAGATGTGGTCAGGTTGACAACCAAGATTCAGCCATCCCAAGGGATTAGAAACCGATTAGACATTTCTGGACTTGGTGGCTGAACTCTCTCTTCCCAGGGGAAGAGCCCAAGAGCAACAGTTCTGAAGGCCCGAGGGGTCTCACCTGTCTGCCCTTTCCAGTCAGACTCCACTTGGTTTTATGGCCGAAGTCAGGCAAACTTCTACAAGGCATGTCCCAGGACTCCAGAAGAGACACAGGGATTTGCTGTCTTGGGTTTTACCAAGTCCCCACAGCTGTTCTCTGATTCTGCTTGTCTTGCATCTTTGCTTTCCACAGTATGGGCTCATAATTTAACTCTCATGGGTTGGATGTTGGAAGGGCTGGGCTCTGCGAAGCTCTTTGAAGGAGTGCCAACGGGATGCCCTGCCGGTCAGTTTCAGGTCAACTCGACACAGGTGACAGCCATTTTGGAACAGGGAATTATGAGTTGAGAAATATCGCTACCAGGCCAGCCTGTGGGCCAGCTCGTTGTGTATTTTCTTGTTTGATGGCTGATGTGGGCGGGCCCATCCCACAGTGGGTGGTGATGCCCCTGGGTGAATGAGATGTCTTATTTTGTACACAGTGGCCTGTGACTATTTGAGATGTCTATTCATAGTCTATTGTGACTATTTGATCATGTGCATATGAACAGGCAGAGTCCCATTTCTCCTTCACACTAGCCGTGTTCCTCGAATTCAATGATCACGTGTGGATAGTGGCTACGCTAGTGTATTGGTTACAATAGTTTCTAGTTCTAAAGTCTTAATTTCTTCATTTGTTTTCATGATGTTCAGGAGTTCTGTCCTCGGGCTAACGAGATGGCGGCTCAGTGGCTAAAGGCATTTGCCATCCAATGGTGCAAGCCTGGTGAACCCACGTGGAGGGGGAAGGGGAGAAGTCGTCCTCTGACCTACACACACACACACACACACACACACACACACACCATGCTGCTGCTGCTTCCAATTGCAGAGCTCCTTCCTTGTCAATGCTATCTCGCGAGCAGTGGACTGCAGCCACTGTGGCAGCCGGAGGGATATGTGGGTCAAGCCCTCGGGCGGGGCAGACTCCACATGAAGGAGGTCTGCGTGCTTTCTAACAGCGCCCACTACTGGCAGAAAGCTGGGTTTTCTTATTAAGTGTGCAGGAGGCATGGAGAACCTGGTGCGGGACCCAATTAGAGGGTCCCCGTGACTGAGGAGAGGCGGGGAAGGTGGCGGGTGGACAAAGGGAAGAGCAGTGTGTCTGCGCTGCCTGTCATCCGACAGTCACACCAGCACACTCAGGAGGAGGAGGAGGAGGAGGAGGAGGAGGAGGAGGAGGAGGAGGAGGAGGAGGAGGAGGAGGGCACTGCACTGGATGAAACTGGCTCTCAGCTGGTAGTTGTCAACGTGTACTTCGTAACTCAAGGTAACTCTCTTTTGAAGTCTGCAGGGAGGCTTCTGTGGGAGACATCGTGTTTCTGGTCCACACCAGCATCGACCCCAAGTATGCCCCCAGTGTGCGGAACTTCTTGTATATATTGGCCAACAGTTTCCAAGTGGGCAGAGAGAACATCCGGGTGAGCCTGGCCCTGTACGGAGACACACCTACCTCCGAGTTCCTGCTTTCCACCTATCACCGCAAGACCGATGTGTTGAAACACATCCGTGGAATTCAGTTTAAGCCCGGAGGCAGCAGGATGGGCCAGGCCCTGCAGTTCATCCTCGAGCGTCACTTCCGGGAAGGAGCCGGGAGCCGGGCCAGCCAAGGGGTGCCTCAGGTGGCCGTGGTGCTGAGCAGTGGTCTAGCCGAGGACCACGTTCGCGAACCTGCCGAGGTTCTCAGGAGAGCGGGAATCTCGGTGTACGCTATTGGGGTCAAAGACGCAGCTCCGGCTGACCTCAGGGAGACTGCGAGTAGTCCCAAGGAAAACTTCACCTTTTTTGTTCCCAACTTCTCTGGCTTGCCCGGCCTCGCCCAGAAGCTGCGGCCAGAGCTCTGCAGTACTCTAGCGAAGCTGGCTCGACATACCGAGCAGGAGTCTCCAGGTAACCGCCCCGTCTTTCTCAGCTGGCCATCAAAGAATTCCAAACTTTGTCTTTCTCACGCCCCTTTGCCACTCTCTTATCTATATGTGTGTATATTTAACTCAGAGCTTACAAATTCACCCAACAAGATGAATCTGTTTCCCCAACCACTGAGGCCCTGTGCTGGTGCCAATACACAGAAGGAGTGTAGGCCCATTTTTGAAGGAAGGATTATTTGTTTCTAGAACGGTTTTATCCTTCATGGGTTTGCCTGCCCATCTTGCCTGGCCAAGGGGCAGGAGGTGATGGACCAGGGGTCCCCAGGGCCTTTGCTTGTTTCATTGTCAGCACGCTACTTAAGGGGACATGTTTTAGAGAGAATAAAGACCCAGCTTAGATCCTGTTCACTTCGGGTGTCCTCTTGGACATGCCATTTAACCTCTCCAAATCTGAAATTTCTTCCTAGGATGACAGCACCTGTGTCAGAGAGTCGGAAGCATCAAACAAAATTATCTAGTCACAAAGCTTGGCACGATGGCTACGTAACCCAGGGCTACCCACGTGCACTTCCTGCTGTTTTGCCTGTGGGTACCTGTGAGGGGTCACGCCTGTCTCTGACTCCCTTCTGTCCTCGATAGGACCCAAACTGATGAAAATCCTTCATGAATTGGTTACTCAGCGTATTGGAAAACACATGACTTTGCTTTTTCAAAATTCTCTTAATGCATTCATTTTAGGCTTGTGGACACCGGCACAGGATTTCTTTCCTTAAGGCATAAAACGTCAAGTAGAGAAAGAGATGACTGTGCACGGTCCCATCAAACTCCACAAGAGGACAGGCCTCCGTTACGTCACTATTTTGGAATTTCCCTTCAAGAGCATATGACGTGGAAGATGTGCTAAAAACATGACAGTGTGTGGCTTAGAACAGAGATCATATACTTTAAAATAGCTCTTCAAGGTTTACAAAGATGTCTTATATATGTAGTCATAACTACCACCAGCTTGCTACTCTAGCAGTGGGTTTCAACCTTCCTGATGCCATAACCCTTTAATATACTTCCTCAAGTTGTGGTGACCCCCCCAACCATACACTTTTCATTGCTACACCATAACTGTAATTTTACTACTGTTATAAATCGTAGTATTAATATCTGTGTTTTCCGGTGGTCTTAACAGACCCCTGTGAAAGGGTCGTTTGACCCCCTGGAGAGGTCATGACCCCCAGGTCAGGCCTTGCTTACGTTTCTCATTTGGATGGTCTGCGGTCTCCAACCTGTCAGTAAGCAGGATGGTTAGCATCACTACTTTTGTGTTTCTCAGATAAGGAACCTGAGGTTATTGGCACCACAAGGGTATGGTCGAGTTAAAGAGTTGTTTCCAGGACCGTTAGCCCCATTGTCTAGAGCAGGTCTGTTAGAGAGTTTCCAGAAGCAGAGCCCGTGACATAATTTAATGAGGTTTCCCCCTAGGGGGACAGTCAATAAGGCTATGCCGACAGAGATGCAGAGACAAGGAAGGAAGGGGGTGAACTCTGCCCAAAGTTCCACACAGCCAGTCTGTCCTGACCCTAACAGGACATGTGGGAACCTAACAGCACATGTTTTGTGGGAACTTAAGAGCAGATGTTACATCTCGGGGTTGTCTTGACCCTGAATCTAGGCCCAGGAAGAATCTGGCTTTTGAAAAATTGAGAAAAAAACAAAAAACAAAAAACAAAACAGTAGCGGGAGGGAAATCCTCCAAAGAGCGACACTCGGAAATGGCCAGAAGGAATCGGCAGGACCTGGGCAGAGCTGCGTTGTCTGATATAGTAGATGGTCATTAAAATGCCCGTGAGCAGGTAGGGACTGGTGTAAAGATTGCAGTGGCACAGAGAAGAGAAGTCTCAAAGAGGGACGGATCACAGAGTCACTAAGTGCTGGATGGGCAGTAAGACTTACTAAAGAGAATGGGATGGTTCTAGCTCTTTGACCAGTTGGCCCCAGTGTGTGCCTGGAGAGGAGGTTTTCATCACAAGAGGGGAGACAGGAAATAAGACCATCCCTCTTTCAGTATGCTGTTAAAATTGCAAAAGGTTTACCTTCTTGACATGAGATCTCTAGAAGCATCCGGAAGATGAGGGGCGGAGCAAGGGACACACTCCAGCCCACCTCCGCTCTCCCTCCTTTCTGTTCAGCATTGTGCTTTACTGACTCTAGGTATTCAGAACCACCCCCTGAGACTCTCTTCCCTTTACTCCTTTCTTACAGTGTGCACAGAAGCATCCCTGGCGGATATTGTGTTTTTAGTGGACAGCTCAACTAGCATTGGACTCCAGAACTTCCAGAAAGTAAAGAATTTCCTTTACTCCGTTGTCTCGGGGCTTGATGTCGGAAGTGATCAGGTGCAAGTGGGGCTGGTCCAGTACAGTGACAACATCCACCCGGCCTTCCAGCTGAAGCAGTCCTCTCTGAAGAGCGCAGTCCTGGAACAGATCCGGAATCTGCCCTACAGCACGGGGGGCACAAATACCGGAAGCGCCCTAGAGTTCATCAGGGCCAACTACTTGACTGAGCTGAGTGGCAGCCGTGCCAAGGATGGGGTTCCTCAGATAGTCATCCTGGTGACAGACGGGGAGTCCAACGACGAGGTCCAGGATGCGGCTGACCAGCTGAAAAGAGATGGAGTCTTTGTGTATGTGGTAGGGATCAATATTCAAGATGTCCAAGAGTTGCAGAAAATAGCTAGCGAGCCACTGGAGGAGTTCCTCTTCACCACAGAAAACTTCAGCCTCTTGCAGGAGCTGTCAGGAAGTCTCCTTCAGGCTCTGTGTCCCACGGTGGAGAGACAGATGAAAAGTAAGCTCCTCTCGGTCTACCAATGAATCGGCCACTGAACTGCAAGGGAGTCATGTGCTTCCAAAGGGGAAGGAAGGGAACATCTGGGGATGCTTCCTAGAGGAGAGGAAATCCTAGCTGGCCTTGGAGGATGAGTAGAGAACTCATAGGTAGAAAAGAAGGGAGAGGACATGCTGCTGTGTTGTTTAGAAGAGGCAGCATGGGCTTGGGGGTGCGGAAGACATATTTTTTAAATCTTGCATCTGCCACATCTCAATTACTGTAAGATCCAAAGAAAATTCTAATTTTCCCAAACTCCAGAAGGCAGTCCATATATCCAGAATGAGCTCAACCTGGACTATAGGAAGATTACTGGCAGTTAGATGAAAGCCGGCATTCTCCAGGAACTCATGAAACCGGTTCCCATCTGCCAAAATGAGTCATTTCCCTTACTTCTGGCAGAAGGGACAGATGGCTGGCTACTTGTGGCACCTATTAGTGTATCAAAGCTTCTGCTGGCCTCCAGACTCCCTCTGTATTGCAAGCACCTCTTACGCATTTCAAAGTCCACGCATCCTAGCCCTTCCCCCTCTCCTCCCCTTCCATCCCCTCCCCTCCCCTCTCTCTGGCTCATGGGCTTTCATCCCTAGCTACTCACCCTTATAATCAGCTGTTCTTACTACTCTGTGCTCTGGCTGGCCTTGCTGTGTTCTCTCTGTTCGCTGTCTCTCTCCTAGCTCCACCGTCCCCCACTCTCACCACTATTCTCTCCGATGCTCTGCTTCCATAGCCCCGGCCACGCCAGGTCTGCTGGACACGTCCAGTCTACTTTCTCCCTCTGCTCTGGATTCTTCCGGATGCCTCGAGATATCTTCTCTTCCTTTTATCCAATAAAATCCTTCCCCCCAGCCACACCACAAAGCAGGCCATCTGGGTAGTTATACGAGCATTGAAATGGCTCCACTTCTCTTCCGTGTCGTCACCTGCATGATGGAGACAATAAGCCTGTGGAAGAACGATGTGCAAGGATCAGATAGATGAGTGTGGAAAGAGCTGTGGCTCACGGAGGCCACACAGCAGGGTTTCAAGTCTTGCCTTCTCCATTGGAAGAAGATAAAAATCAGATAGTACAGATGCAGGTTGGAAGAGGAGGAGGAAGAGGAGAGGGAGAGAAGGAAGGAAGAAGTGGCAGAGGAAGAAGGAAGGAGAAAGGGAGGGAGGGAGGAGAGAGAGAGAGAGAGAGAGAGAGAGAGAGAGAGAGAGAGAGAGAGAGAGAGAGAGCGCCTGTGACTGAGGTCCATGCAGAGGACGGTCAAGTCCTGGGTGTACACTATTGTATAAATACACTGCCCGTCTCTCATCACCCACAGCAAACCATTTTTGTGCTCCGTTCTTCACAAGAACTTAATTTGATTCCTCTTTTCCTCTGTCTTCTCTCACCTCCTTCCTTTGCCTCTAGAGTCTACCAAGACCTACGCGGACGTGGTCTTTCTTATTGACACCTCCCAGGGGACATCACAGACCAGTTTCCAGTGGATGCAGAATTTTGTCTCTAGATTTATTGGCATCCTGGAGGTTGGCAAGGACAAATACCAGATTGGGTTGGCTCAGTATAGCGATCAAGGTCACGCTGAGTTCTTGTTCAATACCTACAAGACCCGGAAAGAGATGGCCAAGCACGTCCGTGAGTACTTGGTGCTCCGAGGGGGCTCCAGGAAGACAGGCCAAGGCCTTCGGTTTCTTCATCGGACTTTCTTCCAGGAAGCAGCAGGAAGCCGGCTCTTACAGGGTGTCCCTCAGTATGTGGTAGTCATTACCTCAGGGAAATCTGAGGATGAGGTCCGAGAGGTCGCACAGACCCTGAGGAAGAGAGGCGTGGGCATCGTGTCTGTGGGCTTGCAGGACTTTGACAGGACAGAGCTGGAGGGGATAGGGCCTGTAGTGCCTGCGTCTGACCTGCAGGGAGAAGATGGAGTCAGTCAGCTAATGTGGAATGTGATTATGTTGATCCAGGGGAGTCTACAGCCTCCACAGGAAGCTGCAGGAGAAGGTAAGCAGGCCTTGATCCATGGCTATGTGAGTTACCAGGAAGTCACAGTGCATGAAGAGAACCTGGGGCCTGGGGGTGTGATTCTGTCGATAGGACACTTGCCTAGCATGCATGAAGGCTTGGGTTTGGTGCCCGGCACCTCACATAAACTGGTGCAACCACACATGCTTGTAACCTTAGCACTCTAGGTGCAGAGGCAGGAGGATCTGAAGGTCGAAGTCAGCTTCGGTAGTTACATACTGTGTATGGTGCCAGCGTTGTTCCATGAGGCCATGCTATCTTATTTTTAGTTTTCCAAAGGTAGAGAACAAGAGGAGTAGAAGGGGAGGAGGGGAAAGGGGGAGGAGGGAGGGGAGGAGGGGAGGGGAGAGGGGAGGAGAAGGGGAGAGGAGGTGGGAAGGGGAGAGGGGGAGGAGGAGGGGGAGGAGGGGAGGGGAAGAGGGAGAGGAAGAAGGGGGAGGGGAAAGGGGTAGGGGTAGGGGAAGGGGAGGAGGGAGGAGAGGAGGAGGGGGAGGGGAGGAAGTAGTTGGGAAAGAGCAGATGGGGCAGAGGATGCGTTCTGCATCCCTCAGTAGGAAGGACTTTTCCCTGTAGACAGGGAAGCGAAGGCAGACAGGACATGGGAATGCCTCAATTAGATATCTTGAGGTGCCTGTGGTTACCACTAATATGCAGCTCAAGCCGGCTGTGTCAGTGGCTGGAAATGATGACTTATCCTCACAGGGCTGGGTTAGCTGTAGTGTCCAGCGGTGCCGTCTGTTGACCTTACCTGGGCTTATTAGCAAGTCTGAGGCTTGGCTGCAGTTGGCTCTGCTCCTGATGTTATCCAGAGGCTTCACTGCTCTGAGCAAATTCTCTCTGTGGCAGTTGTGGAAACAGAAAGATCCAACTGTATAAGCTCTTTGCATATCTCTGCAGCACCTGTTGACATACTGTTAGTGAGAGTAAGTCACATGACTGTCAGCATTCGTGGAGGAAGAAAGTGTATTGTTTCTGTGGGAGGGAGGAGCAGGGAGTGATTATTTCTGAATAATAACCCAAGCTAACACGTACCTTTTCTTTCTTTCTTTCTTTTTTTTCTTTTCTTTCTTTTTTTTTTTTTTTTGAGACAGGGTTTCTCTGTGTAGCCCTGGCTGTCCTGGAACTCACTCTGTAGACCAGGCTGGCCTCGAACTCAGAAATCCACCTGCCTCTGCCTCCCAAGTGCTGGGATTACAGGCTGCGCCACCACCGCCCGGCAACACGTACCTTTTCTAGATGGACCATCAACCTTTCATTTTAGTTATGTGTTTTGCCTGCATGTGTGTCCGTGTACCATGTGTGTGCCTGGAACTTGTGGAGGCCAAAAGAGGAAGTCGGATTGGAGTTACGAATGACTGAGGGCCGGCCACCCGTGGGTTCCGGGAATCAAACTTAGATCCTTTGGAAGAGTAGCAAGTTCTTTCATCTGATGAGCCGTCCCTCCACCCCTGTTGTTTATTATTTTTATTTATATGTGTATGTTCCTGTGTGGGTTTGTGTGTACCACATACACGAAGGAGTCCCCAGAGGCCAGAAGAGAGCATTGGGTGATCCCTGGGTCTGGAGTCACAGGTGACTGCGAGCTGTCATATGGATGCCTGGAACTGAGCCTAGGTTCCTCTGCAAGAGCAGAAAGTGTTCTTAAGCACTGAGTCCTGTCTCCAGCCTCTCCTCTCCTCTCCTCTCCTCTCCTCTCCTCTCCTCTCCTCTCCTCTCCTCTCCTCTCCTCTCCTCTCCTCTCCTCTCCTCTCCTTTCCTTCTCTTTCTTCCTTTGCTTCTTTGTTTCTTCCTTTCTTTTCCTCTCTCTCTCTCTCTCTCTCTCTCTCTCTCTCTCTCTCTCTCTCTCTCTCTGACAAAGTCTCACTAGATAGCCCAAGCTGGCCTCACATTTGTTCCTTTCTGTCTCAGCCTTCCAAGGGCTGGGGACCACAGGCGCACCTCACCATAACTAGCTAGCCCAATATTTGGGGAAAGATTTTCACAAAACTTGCAGAATTTAATTTTGTCTCTGTTGAAATTACATGAGGTGGTGGTGGTGGTGGGGAGTGATTAAGTAACAGATGTTTCAGACCCATATAGAGGATTTTGACTCAGAGTCTTCTTGAAGGTAGAAAAAACGAATGAAAAAGCCGGCTAATACCCAGAGCTTCTAAGATTGTTAGACAAACTGGAAGGTGATCTTGGCTGGTTTTATGGTGGGTGTCCATATCGTCTTTTGGTGAGACGTTTGGGATAGGCATGAACCTCTTGATGCATTTTTGACTATGATGTCAAAAAAAAAAAAAAAAAAAAAAAAGACTTCCTCTAAATTCTAAAGCACCCAAGTAGAAGTTAGCATAATGTAACTTAAAACCTTAGATACATGATTGTGGCAGATAGACCACATCCCAGCAGTACCTTTGTATATGAGTGTTTTCATCATTCCTCCATTCTCAGGCTGAAAACCTCTGTCCTTTGGTTTTCAGCATGTTCGGCTCCCTTTCCAGCTGACCTGGTGTTCCTTGTTGAGGACTTTAGCAGTGTTGGGCAACCCAATTTCCAGCAAGTTATCCGTTTCTTGAAGACCACCGTCCACTCTCTCAACATCCACCCCGATATCATGAGAGTCAGCTTGGTCTTTTACGATGAGGAACCGCGGCTGGAGTTTTCGCTGGATACGTTTCAAAATGCTGCCCAGGTCTTACGCCATTTGGACAGGTTAACTTTCCGGGCAAGAAGAGGAAGGGCGAGGGCAGGTGCTGCTTTGGATTTCCTGAGGGAAGAAGTTTTCCTTCCAGAGAAGGGCAGCCGGAGCAATCCGGGTGTGCCGCGGATAGCTGTGGTCATCATGGAAAGTCCTTCGTTAGACAATGTGTCTACACCTGCTTCCCACCTCCGCAGGGCCGGGGTCACCATCTACGCCGCGGGCATCCAGCCTGCCTCTGAGAGTAAGGACCTGGAGAAGATCGTCACACACCCTCCCTGGAAGCACGCCGTGCGCCTAGAGTCCTTTCTGCAACTCAGTGTTGTGGGGAACAAACTTAAGAAGAAGCTCTGCCCTCTTAATCAAGAGATTTTGAGGGGAATGCCTCCTGGGGTGAGCTACGCTCCACCACTCACACCACAAAGTACACGAAAAGGTAGGAGGGCTTATCTGCATTTGGTGTGTGTGTGTGTGTGTCTGTGTGTGTGTTTGTGTGGTGTGTGTCTCCTTCCTGTCTCCCACCATGAGAAAAAATCGGGGTCAACTCATTAAAAAAACAGAAACCTCAACTTTGAAAATCTTAATTTTGTCCTGATTCTAAACCCAACAGAGGATCTTAAGTTTCTAGTAAATAGCTTCCTGTTTGAGAAAGGGTCTCTCATAAAACAGGCTGGCCTCAAATTTACTACGACCTGATAAAATCCCTATCCTCCTGCCTCTGCCTCTCAAGTGCCAGGACTACAGCCTGCATTACCACCCCTGGCTTGAATGTGTAAAATTTAGATACCTCAGTTGTTACGAAGGTCTTTGTATCTGCTTCTCTATTTTTTCCTCTACCCTACTGGTACTTCTCAGACTCAACTTAGAAGAATAGATTTAAATTCAAATCACTGAAATGCAGATAATTGACTTAAAATTCAAGCCTGTGATTATATCTTCAGGGGTAGGGGAATCACTGAAGTTCTATTTTTAAAACATACTGAATGATTTTTACATTTTCTTGATTTCTTTTCTTTTTTTTTTTTTTTTGGCTTTTCGAGACAGGGTTTCTCTGTGTAGTCCTGGCTGTCCTGGAACTCACACTGTAGACCAGGCTGGCCTTGAACTCAGAAATCCGCCTGCCACTGCCTCCCGAGTGCTGGGATTACAGGCGTGTGCCACCACGCTCGGCTTCCATTTTCTTGATTTCTTGTCCTGAGGTTTAGAAATATGAATCATACAAATGAGTCTCCATCTTTCCCACTGACCTGTGTTTTCAGTCCCTCTCTCTCTGTTCTAGTAGTGAGAAATTTGTTAAGGAAGGCTTTCATTTCCTGGACCATTCCCTGCGTATCTCCTATCGGGCAGAAGAGGAGAAAGAACTATTCACAAATGGACCGAGGAGTCTGAGATCTGACTTCTGTCCCAGGCTGCACAGCAGCTAAGACGACGCCTGCAATCAGGAAAATCATCCCGAAGTCTAGAGTTTGGAGGAAGCTTATATATTAACAGAAACTTCCAAGATTTTTTTTTTTTAACCAGAACTCTTCCTGGATAATCATAATGATCAGAATATCTACCAGTTATGGATCAATGTGTACATGTCACATACACACAGAGGCATACAGCATGCACACATATATGCACACACATGCATGCATATGTATGTGAGCCTTTTAAACGCTTAGTGTGTGTAATACATGTAGGTGCTCAGCAGCAGCCTGACTCTAAGGAATGTCCTCCCCACCCCTTACTGAGATCTATCTCAATTTGACAAGATTGGTAGGAATGTATGATTCTATGTGGGGTTCAGGGCCCTGGGCTCCTCAGAACCCCAGGGAGAGCCTGGCTCTGCTGCTGTGTAAGACGCCTGCAGACATTCCTTCCTGCACAGTGGTCCTTCTCTCTGTCTCTGGACAGCTGTCTGTCCTCCCTTCACCTCCCATAGGGGCAGACATCTTCCTGAAAACCACATGCCAACCCCAAACCACAACTCTCACTTTGACGGTGAGATATTCTGTTCTGGAGCCAAATATGAGTAAGAACGGCACAGCATCTTAGTTATTGTTCTGTGGCTGTGAGGAAACACCATGGCTAATCAACTCTTATAAAGAAAAGCATTTGGTGGGGTCCTGGCTTACGGTTCCAAAGGCTTAGCCCATGTTCATAGGGGCGGGGAGCGTGGTAGCACACAGGCCTGCATCATGCTGGAGCGATAGCTGGGGGCTTTTCCATCATGATCAACAGGCAACTGGCAGAGAGAGAGAGAGAGAGAGAGAGAGAGAGAGACAGAGAGAGACAGAGAGAGACAGAGAGACAGAGAGAGACAGAGAGAGACAGAGAGAGACAGAGAGAGACAGAGAGAGACAGAGACAGAGACAGACAGAGACACAGTGAGACACTGACACAGAATCAGAGAGGGACAGACAGTCAGACAAACACATTGGGCCTGGTGTGTGATTTTTGGAACCTTAAAGCTCACCCCAGCGGCACACCTACTCCAGTAAGAGCATGTCTCCTAATCCCTCCCAACAGTCCTCCAGCTGGCAACCAAGCATTCAAACACACGAGCCCATGGAGGCCAGCCTTACTCTAACCTCCACACACGGGAACACAGATTTAAGCTATCCCCAACTCCGTGTTCCAACATGGTAGTAGTCTGACAAATAAAGGACGCCATAATCGTAGCATTTTTCAGCTCCAATGGTGGAAACCTTAGGTGGGTGGGATAGAGCGATGGGGGAACCTCTGCCGTGGGGCGCAGATGCTATCTGACCACATTCTTGGGCTTTTGGATACCATAGCCGAGTGATCCATCAAGTTAACACATTCGAAAGGTTTTCACCTGAGGCCTGGAGAGACGGCTCCAGGGGAGGTGGGGAGCATTAGGACACCCTGTCTGCAAGGCTGACTTCAGCAGACGCTGGGAGGGTGTGGGAGCTGTGGCCCCTGCTGGGGCCAGGAGGATGGTACAGAAGGCTTCTACATAGCCCTAATAGTAGGAGTGCCCATGTCCGCTGGCATACCTTGTGACACAAAATAGAGGATCCTAGCAAACTAGTGAAACCTCAGAATGGAGGAACAGGTGGCTGCTTCACCCTTCTTTACAGAAGTCCCCTCGGTGCTGGCAGCCTGGCACCTCCCCATAGTGACAGTGGGGCAGTCGGCTACTCTGGAGCTAGTATTGATCCTCCATTGTTCCAGAGGCTGTGTAGAAACTCTTGCTGCTGTACAATACAGTAGCTCTGAGCCCTGACGCTGGTCTCCGGAGTGTTTCCTGGGTTGATGACTCTGCCTCCCTCACCCCTTCCTGGATCCTGGTTCCCACACTGGAGGGGATTAGAGATTTGGGAGAATAAGAGAATAAAGCCAGTGGGGGAAGGGAGGTAAACTAAGATTTGGCTGCAGGAAAACTCAGACCCAGTTCTGCTGGAGCCTCAGGGAAGCTATGGAGAATTCATGTAAGAGTTGTCCTACCCAAGAGTGAGGGAGCTGGGGGATGTATGTATGTATGTATGTACGTATGTATGTATGTATATATGTACGTATTTATATATGTATGTATTTTTTTTTTTTTGAGGCAGGGTCTCAGTATATAGTTCTGGCTGGTCTCAAACTTATGTATATCAGGCTGGCCTTGAACTCACATACCTCTGCCGCCTGAGTGCTGGGATTAAAGGGACACACCACCAAACTGTGCTAAGAGTTGGGGCATTTAACCAACTCTGCCAACTCTTGGCTAGTGGCTGTGACTAGTCCCCCTCTAGCATTGTGTTCTGTTCAGGATGAGGCTTACGATGTCCCCTGCCCAGGGGATTATGGGTGCTGAGGGAGCAGGGTGGTAGTCAGAATCAGTGGCTTTGGCTACATACCTCCTGCTGACATTCTGTTCTAATGGGTTGTGGCTTCTTCTCATTGGCCAGATTGCATGACCGTGGAGAAAGCAGATATCTACTTCCTTATCGATGGATCTGGCAGCATCAGAACAAACGACTTCATTGAAATGAAGGACTTCATGAGGGAGGCGATAGGGATGTTCCACATTGGGCCCGACAGAGTACGGTTTGGAGTCGTTCAGTACTCAGACAAAATTATAAGCCAGTTTTTACTCAACCAGTATGCCAGCATGGCAGAACTGAGGACAGCCATTGACAACATCCAGCAGGGAGGAGGTGGGACCACCACCGGTGAGGCCTTACGCAAAATGGCCCCTGTCTTCAAAAACACTGCCAGAACCAATGTTGGCCGATACCTTATCATCATCACTGACGGTCAGTCTTCAGACCCGGTGGCTGAGGCTGCACAGGAACTGAGGGACCTCAGAGTCAATATTTATGCCATTGGAGTAAGGGATGCTAATACGACTGAGCTTACGGAAATCGCGGGCAACAAGGTGTTTTCCATAATCGAGTTTGATTCCTTGAAATCCATCAGACAGGAAGTCATTCAGGACATCTGCTCCTCAGAGAGTAAGAATTAAAGAGGGATCACATATTGATTATGCATGACTGGGTTTCGTTATATTCTATATATGGATATATTTTGATCATATTCACCCCACTAGTCTCTCTTGCTCCCCTCTCCTTTTTGCTGATCCCCCTTTTCCTTTCTAACTGACGGTCTCCTTTTATTTTTGTGGGTTTTTTTCTCCCTTTTTCTTTTTTCTCTTTTCCTCCATTTGCAACCCAGTGGACTTTATGAAGGTTGCTATGGGAACACAGGTGGGAGGTTACTTACAGGAGCACGGGCACCTCGCCTTGGCCTCTACCACTGATAGAGTTGGATCTTTAGTTACTTGAATGGTGTTTATTTGCTTACGTAAGTCACTGGCTGCTGGGCGACTTCTGAGCGCAGAGTGACAGTGACCTGGCCAAAGCAGGCTGGTCAAATTTTATGTCTCTATTCCACGGCTGTGTCTTATTTTGAGACTAGTTTGTGCTGAGTTGCAGAAAGTTTATTGACCACTCCTCATTCCCTTTAAAAATATTTTTCCGCTGTGTGTATGTGACCCTTGTTTGTCCCTGGGGACTTGTAATCCGCAGGCTCCAGGTTCTGACCAAATGTCCTCTTGTGTTGCTCCTACCCCCCAGACTGTAAGAGCCAGAAAGCTGACATCATCTTCTTGATTGATGGCTCAGAATCCATCGCTCCTAAAGACTTTGAAAAGATGAAGGACTTCATGGAGAGGATGGTGAACCAGTCTAATATCGGTGCTGATGAAATTCGGATTGGCCTTCTGCAGTTCAGCTCTGCTCCCCGGGAAGAATTCAGGCTCAACCAGTACTCCTCGAAGGTGGACATGTGCAGAGCCATCGTGAATGTCCAACAGATGAACGATGGTACCCGTACTGGGAGAGCCTTGAATTTCACTCTGCCCTTTTTTGACAGTTCAAGAGGAGGAAGACCCAGAGTTCATCAGTATTTGATTGTGATCACCGATGGTGTCTCCCACGATAATGTAGCTCCCCCAGCCAAAGCCCTCAGGGACAGAAACATAGTTATTTTCGCTATTGGGGTGGGAGATGCTCAAAGAAAGCAGCTTTTGGAGATCACTGATGACCAGGACAGAGTATACCACGAAGAAAATTTTGAGTCCCTGCAGAACCTGGAAAAGGAAATTCTTTATGAGGTCTGCAGTTCCCCAGGTGAGTGACAGAGAAGTTATTCGGTCTGCAAGCTATGAGAGATGTCGGGGACCCTGCTTGCTCTCTTAATAATGTAGAACTCTGATCCTTCTAGCTTGGCAGGGGGTGGATGGGAAGAGATCTGTAGGCTCTGAGCTCTTGACACAACCGTGGCTCAGGTTTCCCTGGAAACTCTTAATTATTCCTGTGCTGTCCCTGCCATGGTCACCGGAGACCTCAACAGTTCCAGAACTGTCACCACAATTTCTTACCACTCAGCCCTTGTAGCATAGACAAATCCAGATAGGAATGTGTGCACAGCTTCTTGAAGGTTCGTGGCTCTGACAGGGCACGAGCAGAGAGCCACCTCACTGAGACAGGCTCTCAGGAAGCCAAACACACTGTCTTTTCTGTAAAACTCCCACGACTGCAAGGTTCAGAGACAGTCTAACCCCATCCTGGCAGCCTGGACCGATTCTTCTCTTCTTTCCCTAAGACTTGACTTTTAGGAGGTGACAGAGATAGAAAAAGAAACCTTCCTGGATGACTGCAGTAAGTGAGAGGCTATCACATACACTTTCTTCATCACAGGGGATGATACATGTACATGCAGATGCACACACAGACACGCACATGGACACACACACATAGACACAGATATACACACAGACGCACAAACATGGACACACATACATAGACATAGATACATGCACAGACACACACACACATAGAGACAGATATAACACAGATACACACACACACACACATAGATACACACACACACACACACACACACACTCATCTCCCCTACACTGCAGCTTTGAGGACTCAATTCAGGGGCTTGAGCTTTCCAGGCAAACTATTCTGCCATTAGATTCCATCTCAATCCCCCAGAATAGTTAACTTTTCTTTTTTCTTTTTCAAATGTTTATTTTTATTCTGTGAGTATGTGTGTCTGTGGACCATAAATGTGCCGTGCCCGTGAAAGCCAGAAGAGGGCACTGGATTCCCGTTAGGACCGGAGTTACAGACTGTTGTGAGAGGTGGGAATTGAACCTAGGTCCGCAGATGCTCCTCCCCACCCCCCACCCTGCCCCCACCGAATACAAGGCTTTGGGAATGCTAAGCAAATGCTTTACCACTGAGCTACGTCCCCAAGGTGGATGGCTCTGCAGTCTGTGTGGGGCCTTTTATTTTATTATTTTTTGATACAGGGTTTCTTTATACCTCCCTGGCTGGCCTTGAACTTGCTATGTAGACTAGGGTGGCCTTGGTCTCCAGAGATCCACCTGCTTTTGCCTCTTGAGTGCTGTGATTGAAGGTGCGTGTACCACCTTGCTGGGCCTCTAGTGTACCTTTTGATTCAGTATAATATAGCATGGCGAGGTGTTACAAGCTTAAACATGTTGGAATCATCTGGGACAGCGTTAAAATGAAGGCTGGGAAGTCAGGGTAGGAGTCTTCATTTGAAACATTAGTTGACTAATTATTCTGAAAATTTTATCCACATATCTAATGCAAATCAGTCATTTTTATGCCATCACCCCTTTCATTCCCCACCACCCCTGAGGAACCCACTGTTCTTGCTAATGAATATCCTTGTATGCACATGTGTGTGTGTGTGCATGTGCATAGGTATGTGCATGCATGTGTATATGTGTGTGCATATGTGTGTTTGTGTATGGGAATGTGCATGTGTATGGGAGTCTGCATGTGTACATGTATGCACATGCATGTGCATGAACATGTGTGAGACCCACTGAGTTCAATTCAGGGGAAGGGGAGAGAGGGAGAAAGGGGTCAGGGAGAGAAGAGGATCAGAGAGTATAAGAGAGCAAGAGAGAGAGGAGGGGCAAACATAGTTAGCCAGGACTACCTGGCTATTGCCAGGTAACTGGGTGGAGCCTAGAAGGAATGCTAACACTCTCTCTATCCTGATAAAGCTTGAACATCTGTTTTTGTGAAGTAGTAAATTAGTGTCTTTGCTTATGCTGTTTCGAGATGATCATTGCTTTGTGGTAGCCCAGTGAATTTGGAAATCATTTAAAACAAACATATGGGTGCTGTTATTGTGAAGATGGAGGATGAGGTGTAGTTCAGTGGCAGAACATACTTGCCTCAAACAAAACAAACCAGACAATACAAAACAGACCCCAAAATGTCAATGCAAAACAAGAAAGCAAGTCGCATGGGATACCCCATATGTTGTGATTCAAATCCCTCAGGCATCAAAGTCCTATATCCCTTTCTTTGCAGGTGAACAGCACCCACCTTTTCTTTCCATTTTTTTTAGTTGGATTGGAATTTTTGCTCATTCCAGTTTTTCTTTTAACTTTTTGATGAGATTGCACTGGACACTTTAATAACAGCCAGGAACTAATTAATTACAGAAATCTAGAGTCACAAAGCTGAAAAAGACCTTGGAGATTGCCTGCTAAGATCCAACCCTCTCCATTAACAGAAAAGAAAATGGCTCTTCGCCTTTGTTAATTACTGAATAAAGCCGACTTGGAAGGTTCTAGGGGGATGTAAATTAGAAACACAGTAATAACCATGGACAAAGAAAAAGCTCTCTTGTATAAGATTGGGTCTAACATAGAAATGGGATTTATATGTGTGAGAGTGCCATTTTGTGAACCTGAACTAGATTTAAAAACAAATTATTGGATATGAAAGCAGGGGAAAGACACTTCTCATTGTGCTGGCTTCAGATACCAACTAGTGTGGGCATGCCCTCACATCCCAGCCCTGGATCTCAGATTTTGGGGAAACATTTGATTGGTGAAGGGCCAACTACATACTTATTCCTCCCCAGTATGCCCTAATCTGTAGTTTTAATTTTTCTGAGTCAAGTATTCTGAGGCATGAAGATTAAATAATTACATTTATTTTAGTGTGTGTGTGTGTGTGTGTGTGTGTATGTTTTCAGAGGATAACTTACAGCAATTTGTTCTCCTATCATGAAGGGTCTTAAACTCAGGTCTTCTGGCTTGACAACAAACACCTCTTTACCTGCTGAGCCATCCTACCATGTGTGAACATTTAAGGAGGACATGCCCACATATCTAGCTTGTCTAAAGTAGTTTTTACTATGCACTGCCCCTGCTGAAGTAATTAATAGTTCTAGCTCTTTCATCTACATCCTAAACTAGATGTTATCTGTGAGCATCAAATTCATGTTCTCAATGGAATTTTGTAATGAGCTTATTATACACTAATTACAGCCTGAAATACCAGTGGACCTTTGAATTCTAGATTTAGTTTCCCCAGAGGGCCTTGCAGTTTTTCAGGCAGAAGAAACAGAAAACAGAAGATACCATTCAGCTCTGACCTTTTCTTTTCTTTTTTTTTCTTTTTTTCTTTTTTTGGTTTTTTTTGAGCCACCACGCCCGGCCTCAATGGAATTTTGTAATGAGCTTATTATACACTAATTACAGCCTGAAATACCAGTGGACTTTTGAATTCTAGATTTAGTTTCCCCAGAGGGCCTTGCAGTTTTTCAGGCAGAAGAAACAGAAAACAGAAGATACCATTCAGCTCTGACCTTTTCTAATAGTTTCCTTTCCCACACACCCAAACATGACTGATGTATGGGCGGTGGATGAGGAAGATGATTCCCAGGGCTGCAGGTGACTCAAGACTTACTTACAGGCTCCCGTACCTGTCAGACGCCAGTGCTGTATTAGGTCTTGGGAGAATAGATTCCACAGCTCCCACTCATAAGGACCTCCTGCTTAGTAGGAGAGAAGACTAAGCCTCAATAGATACACAGGATGTTAAGTACTTGATCAGAGGAGGTGCAGGGAAAAATAGGACACCTGGGAGGAGTGTCAGGATTTGGATATGTCAATCAGCTGCATGGGAAAGAACACTCCAGGCAGAGGAAATGGCATCTGCAATGACAAAGGCAAGATAGGAAGTACTTTGTATCATGTACTTTGTATCAGTTAGCTTTTACTATGTAACAAATTCCTTACAGTGTACTTTGTATCAGTTAGCTTTTACTATGTAACAAATAATCCTTTCAGTGTACTTTGTATCAGTTAGCTTTTACTATGTAACAAATAATCCCTCAAACTTAACCCACAGTTATTTAAGTTTGGACTTCTGGGAGTTGCATTGAGGGCTTTTTTTTCTTTTCTTTTCTTTTTTTTCCTTTTTTTTTTCTTTTCTGGTGTACTGTCTTCTGCAGCTGCAGACAACTGATCTTGCTTTTCCATTTTCAAAGGATGTGACATGGATCTGACCATAGGAGTGGACACCTCAGCCTCTTCAGAGCGAGCTCAGCAGGAGCTTCGAAGGTTGCTGCCGGGGCTGATGCAACAGCTGGCCTTGCTCTCCACCATCAGCTGTGAGACCCCTGGCCAGATGGAGCCGAGGTTCCGTTATGTGGTTCCAGGCTCCAGCAACCAGTTTGACTCTAGCTTTGAGAAATACAATGATGAGACCATCCAGAAGTTCTTGGTGCATCAGGGTTCTGTGAACAACCATATGGATGTAGACTTTCTACAGTCCCTGGGAGAGACTGCCATTCAACAGTCTCTTGCTAAAGTGAAGGTACTACATGCCTAGGACCCAGGCTATGGGGCAGGGTAGGATACAAAAGCTATTGTAACTGAAGCCAAAAGAATTGTCAAGAGGTGTCTTCCATTCAATAGGCATGTTTTCATTAAGCCCCGGAGGCTCTGTGCTAAACCAGGAGGGACCAAAGAGTAAAGTCTGTCCTCCAGCTGCTCACTGGTTAATTATCCAAATCCATCCATGGCTTAATTCCTTCTTTTGCCTGTTTGTTTGAGACAGGGTATCTCTACGTAGCCCAGGCTGGCCTTGAACTTACAGAGCTCCACCTGCCTCTGCCTTACCAGTGCTGGGACTAAGTGGGTGTACTACTGTGCCCTACCTCCACAATTCATTCTTGAGACACTCAGAGGATGCGTATGACCCCCTAGTCTCTTATGCTCACTCACAGCTATTCAGAGCTAAACAGTTGTTTTTCTGATCATTACCTTGAGCAAGCCCAAGCCCACCCATGAAGCGTCTTCTGTTTTCCTGTTGTCTCCCAAGTGGTATAATTCAGGCTTAACTTCCACTCCGTTTTTTTTTTTTTCCCTCCATTCACAATGTCCCCCACCTCTCCTCTTGTTACTGGCACTTTGGTATTTTTTGAATGGATAAAAGACAGAAGAGACAACTTTTGTAGTAAAGTATCTCTAAGTGAATACTTTAGACTGTTTCAATTCCCCCCCTGCCACCACCACCCCCAGTGAAGGGGAGGGAAAGTTAAAATAAAAATAGAGGTGTAATTTAGTAACAAATAGATAGGTCAAAAGGAACAGAGTAAAAGGCTGGGCAGAGTAAAAAAAAAAATTCACTTGTATTTTAAGAATTGTGGCTGGGTAGAGGTGGTGCACACCTTTAATCCCAGCACTGAGAGACAGAGGCAGGCAGATCTCTGAGTTTGAGGCCAACCTGGTCTACAGAGCAAGTTCCAGGATGGCCAGAGCTACACAGAGAAACCCTGTCTTGAAAAACATATATATGAATGATAGATAACATATACGTATATATGTTTATATATAAATATGTAACATATTATATAAAATTATATATAAATTAAAAATATAAATCTAGTTATAAATAGACATACACATAAAATAAAAAAGAATTGTGCAATTCATAGCATATGCGTCTGCATTCTCTTTTCTTCCTTCTTTCATCTCTTCCATTCTTCCTGCTCTCTTCCTTCCCTTTCTTTCTTTCTTTCTTTTTTTTTTTTTTTTTGGTTTTTCGAGACAGGGTTTCTCTGTGTGGTCCTGGCTGTCCTGGAACTCACTTTGTAGACCAGGCTGGCCTCGAACTCAGAGATCCGCCTGCCTCTGCCTCCCAAGTGCTGGGATTACAGGCGTGCGCCACCACGCCCGGCTTCCCTTCCCTTTCTTATTCTCTCTCCACCTCCCCTCTGCCACCCCAGGTCCTTTTGGTGTTCACAGATGGACTTGATGAAGACCTAGAGAGGTTGAGGAGAACCTCGGAGCTCCTTCGCAGCAGAGGTAGGTACTTGTGTGCCCTGAATGGGCTGGCCTCTCCCACCTAGGCTGAGCCTCCTTATGCCTCAGGTAGGCATGGACTCCAGGCAGCCACCTGCCCTAGTGGGTGAGGCACAGTCCCACAGGGCTGAAGCCCGGGTCGGGTCGGGGATGTGACGGCATCTCCCACTCCTAGCATTCCTGAGACTCACACGTTAAATGCCAAGAATATATATTTAAGGAGTAACTGGGAATATGCACAAGATCGTCAGTGACTTGTTAAGTAGCAAAAAGCCGGCTGTGTATGTGATGAGTTTACTGACCAAAATATCAACAGTAATACTTGTTATGATAGTCAATAAACATGGCAGTTCCTGGTTGAATTTCTAAACCGCCGATGTCCATCTGGCCTGGTGTGAGCAGACTGCGCTGATCTCTCTGCCAATTTCATCAGTCGTTTAAATTCTGTCCAAATGCACACAACCCCCGAATCTCGTGGCTCGAGGAGGCCAGGATGTGTGCACTCTATGCCTCCCGCTCCCACTCAGGTTCTCGGGTACTTTAAAACCACTGTGGCCAGGGAAATGGCAGAATTGTACACTGTCCTGCAGAGTTGTCCCTGGGAGTGACATGACTCACATATTATTTGATGGAGCAACACTGCCACTTTGAACTTAAAACATTTTTCAAGGTAAGGAATTGAGGTTTACTCAAGTTTATAACCTTCCCTAAGAAATGAAGTCCCAGGGCTGGAATGATAGCTCAGCGGTCAGGGACATGGTTGCTTTTATAGAGGACCCGGTCTTGGCTCCCTGCACCCACGTGGTGGATCACAACTGTCTGTAACTCCAGTTCCAGGGGATCCTGGAAATCCCTCTTCTGACCTCCGAGGGTACCTGGCATGTATTTGGTACATGGACATATATGTAGGCAAAATACTCATACATATAAAATAAAATAAATCTAAAATTTAGAAGTGCAATCTTACTGTGCATCTTCAAGAAGGGGATCAGAATATACATAAGCAGTCATATGATTACCTGAATTCTTCCCTTCTTTCCTTAACAGGGATATATATATATATATATATATATATATATATATATATATGTATATATATATATGTGTATATATATACACACACACATATATATGTATATATATAATGATATATATATCATTATATATAATATGTATATTTATAAAATGATAATATATATATTATCATTAGGATAATCCATATCACTAGACATTATTTATTCATTTTTAACTTTTGTTTACTTGCATGTATTCATGTGCGTGTGCACTGTCAGGTCCTAAAGAAACTTGGAACCAGTCTCACTCAGTACCTGTGCCTCCTCCCAACAATTCTCACCCCACCCCTACCCTAAACCTCTCCAGCCCAGGGCTGGGCTTCCCTTCCCCAGCTTCTAATTCTTATATAATCCTATATAATGTAGCCATTTTGGGCCCCGTGCTTGGGCCTCTCCTCTCTTGGTTCTGTTCTTGGTTCCTCTGGTGCTCTCTTGGTCCTTGGGTCCTTCCTCTCTGATTCTGTTTGCCTTGCCCTCCCCTCCCCTCCCTCCCCTCCCCTCCCTTCTCCTCCTCTCCCCTCCCCTCCCCTCCCCTCCCTTCTCCTCCCTTCTCCTCCTCTCCCTTCCCTCCCCTCCCCTCCCTTCCCTCCCTCCCCTCTTTTCTCCTCCCCTCCCCTCTTCTCTCCTCTCTTCTCATGGTCTGGTCCAGTCTGAACCCTCCCTGATGCCTCTGGATATTCTCTCCTTCAGATCCACAGTAAAACCCTTCTCTTCAAACATATCTTGGAGCGGTCACATTCTCATTTTCATTCACACACGTGTGTATGTGTGTGGATGCACACACAACACACATGTGGGGGTCAGAGGACCACATGTGGGAATCAGTGCTCTCTCTCTCTCCCATGTGGGTCTGGGGACTGAACTCAGGTTGTTAGACTTGGCAACAAGCGACTCTATTCACGTCTTACCAGTCTCTTAACATAATTTCCAAGAGTAAACTTGAAGTCAACCTCAGGGGTGGCTTTAGAAGGATGTAACAATACAAGAAAGGCACAGGACGGCCGGGACAGCTGGCTCTGTGGGAAGGGGCACTGGCTGCTTTTCCAGAGGACTCAGGTGCGGTTTCAGGCACTCACATGACAGCCCACAGCCACCTGTAACCCAGTCCTGGGAGACCTGACACCTTCTCTAGCCTCTGTGGTACTATATGTGGTGCATATGCATATATTCAGACAGGTATTCACACGTACAAAATAAAAGAAATAAACCACAAACAAAACAAACAAACAAACAAACAAACGGCACTTGAAGGAAAGGCAGGATGAGCATTGCTAGTTTAAGGTCTTGAAAGCATTGTGCCAGCCAGGGCTACATAAGTAGAATCTCAATGAAAAACAACAACAACAACAACAACAACAACAACAAACCAAACAGAACCAAACCAAACACCAACAGCAAAGAAAAAGAAGGCTAGTTGTATTTTCCTTTCCCCTTCTTCATCCCCCTCCTCTTCCTCATTCTCCTCGTCCTCCTTGTCCTCACCCTCCTTGTCTTCTTTCTTCTTCTTCTTCTTCTTCTTCTTCTTCTTCTTCTTCTTCTTCTTCTTCTTCGTCTTCTTTTTCTTCCTCTTCCTCCTCTTCCTCCTCTTCTTCCTCCTTCTCCTCCTCCTCTTCCTCTTCTTCTTCCTCTTCCTCTTCCTCTTATTCTTCTGTTAGATTCTTGCTGTATAGCTCAGTCTCAGCAGCCCAAACAGCAGCCCAAGTGGGCCTCGAACTCCTGATCTTCTTGCCTCTGGTTGCATGTTATAGGGCTGCAGATGTAAGCCACCCCACTTGGCCTGGGAACTGATTTTGATTTCAACAAAAATGCAGCATGAGACAAGACAGACTGAGGGTGTGGCAATGGTGGGACCATGGGTGACCAACTGAGGCAGAGTCAGAGCCAGAGCCAGATGGGCTCTAAAGATGGGTAATAAGCCTCACTGTTGACATTTTGAAGGTCTCTCTGGACTCCTGCTCATCGGCCTGGGAGGTGCACAGAAGTTAGAAGAGCTGCAGGAGCTGGAGTTTGGCAGAGGGTTTGCATACAGGCAGCCTCTGAGCTCCAGTCTGCCGTCCCTCCCAAGTGTCTTACTGAAACAACTCGTGAGTTCTCTTCCAAAGCTTTGTTCTTCACTTGGTCCTGATGATGATGATGATGATGATGATGATGTTGATGATGATGACAACAACTTTGAAAACTTGTGGAGAGTGGGATGGGGGTGGGGAGAGGAGAACTTTGACTGTCTAATGTGTAGTATCACCCAGAAGGAAAAAACATATGTGACACAGGTTCTGTGTTTCAGGACACAATTGTGGAGAGGACATGCTGTAACGTGTATGCCAAGTGTTATGGAGATGATGGGGTCAGAGGTGATCCTGGGAGTCTCGGGGAGGAGGTGAGAATTCCTGGGTGGGGGTGGGGAAGGGAGAGGGGTGACGCTCAGCACCCAACGCATGCCAACCAACTCTTACACCCTCACAGCCTTCTTTCCAACTCCCCAGTCCTAGCAAATCTTTCAGGACCTTGTTAGTTTACACATGCGCTCCTGAAGTTCTGAGAGTGGACCGTGCTCTCCCCAGACTGCACACAGCACAAAAGGGAGTTTGGAAGCTGGACACCTGCGTTTCTCTGACTTCAGCATAGTCTAGTCTTTCTACCATATAACGTTGCCTTTTTAGTTTTTAATTTGACTTTTATTATATCTATTTGTGCACATGTGTATGTGCACACGTGCAGGCTACAGTGTTCACGTGGAGGTCGGAGGACAGTCTTTGAGAGTCACGTCTCTCCACCATGTGTGGCCAGGGATTGAAGTCAAGTCATGTTTTCATTTTTATTTTTGTGTGTGTGTTTAATTTTCCTTTTTTTTCTTTTCCTTCCTTCCTTCCCTCCCTCCCTCCCTCCCTCCCTCCTTTTTTTTTTTTTTTTTTTTTTTGAGAAAGGGTTTCACTATGTGGTCTGGCCTAGAACTTGTTCTGTATACCAGGCTGTCCTTGAACTCACATAGATCTGCCTGCCTCTCTTCCCCAAGTGCTGGGCTTAACGGTGTGCACTATGTCCAGTCCACGTCATCAGTTTGCTCACTTTTAACTTTTGAGAAAGTCTTTTTCTGAATCCAGTGTTTTCCCATTTGGCTAGACCAGCCAGCTGGCCAGCAAGCTGCAGTGATTGCGGGCGTGTGCCTGTGCGCCCAGCAACTCGGACGCTGAGACTCAAGGTCAGGGCTTGTGGGGCAAGCATTTCACTTGCTGAGCCATGCCCCGCCCCTCCTCACGTTCGTTTGACAAACAAGCAGTCATGGAGCCTACCTCTGTGCAGGAGTCTCCACTTGCCAAAGGTTTACCCTGTCCAGCATCTTTTCTTCCTTCCTTCCTTCCTTCCTTCCTTCCTTCCTTCCTTCCTTCCCCTTCTGCAGTAAATACCTCTCCCCCTCCTAACATTCTTTTCACAGCATCAAACTTTGAGAAAAGATAACAGCTGATGGTTTCATGCACAGCTGACTTCCATCTGTGTTAATTCGGACCTAACTGACAGGAAAGTTAGTCCTCAGCACACTGCAGGAAGAACAGCACATGGAGAGGTTCCCTAGGTATTCAGGGCTGGCCAGGTTCCAAGGTTCAAGTTTTGTGACAGGTACACAGCCTCGGATCTGAGCCACCATCTTTGACAAGGTCCTTGAGCTCTCCAGGCAGCTAGGACAACTTTGAGCTGAAGATAATTACAGGTGTGTGCCACCATCCCTGGCTGGCATGAGGGTTTTTGTTTTAAATGATTATTTTTTTATTAGCCGTATGTACACCCCCATGCCTGTGTATGGGTGTGTGCAAACAAGAGCTGGTGCCTGCAGAGGCTTGAAGAGGCTGTCTCATCCCGTCCGCTGTGGGTGCTGGGAACTGAACGTGAGTCTTATCACAAGCAGTCTGCTTGTGATAACTTAGGAGCCATTGCTTCAACCCCTGGGATGAGTTCTTAATGGGTTTGCAGATCAATCAGTCTGATCAATTTGGAGCAGTGCAAAGTATGCAATGATTTTTGTTTTATTTATTTATTTATTTGTTTGTTTGTTTGTTTGTTTGTTTGAGACAAGGTCTCACGTGGCCCAGCCTGGCCTTGAATTTCATATGTAGGTGAATATGGCCTTGATGCTTTGATTGTGCTGGCTTCAGTTCCAAGTACCAGGATGAGCGGGATGCATCACTGTGCTTGCTTCACGCAGTGCTGGGGTTTGAACCCATGCTTGCTTCACGCAGTGCTGGGGTTTGAACCCATGGTTTCATGCATGTAGTCGCCCCGCCGACTGAGCTACATCCCTGGTTCTGTGAAGACTTTTTGAAAAAGAAACTGAAGCTAGCCCTTAGTGACAGGGTTCCCTCTCATGTTCTTTCGACCAGAGGATTGAATTTCAGAACCTCTTACTGTGTGTGGCAACAGAGTCACCAAGTTGCCAGTGCTAGCTAGCACCTGGGGGGTTAGAAAAGGCCGGCTTACCTGCCCGGTTAGAACTGAGTGCTTGGTCGCATTGAATTTTAAAAATGAAACATGCTTCACTGACTTTATTGGTGAATTTTAGGCTCAATAAATAAACCTACGTTTTAAATGGCAAGGCAACATTCCTTAGGATGATACAGCTTTTAAGCTTAAAACTGGAAAAAAAAAACCCACACAAGAAGACTAAACAGTTGAGTCAGAAATAAACCCTTCCTTATGAGTAATCTGAAGCCTGACCTTTTGCAGATTTGTTGTTTTGTTTTGTTTTTTTATTAAGAATTATTTATTTTATGTGTGTGAGTGCTCTATCTGTATGCCAGACAGAAGATGGCATTATAGATGGCTGCGAGCCCCCAGGTGGTCGCTGGAACCGTGAGCAGTTCTCTCTAGACCCTGCAGATTGTTTTAAAAGTCAGGTCGGAGACCTGCTGAGGAATAACACTTTTCTTCCCCTTTAAACTTTAAACTAGAAACTGGTCTCAGTCTGCGTTTTCATGATAGAATGACTTAAAAACACTGTGTAAGCACAGCAGTAATCTGATGAGCCAGACACACGAGCATTCCTTTCCCCCTGTACTCCAGGCCAAGGGTCTCCATTTCCGTGCACTTCCTCCAGGAGCTACTAGATTTTAAATAACACGTGAACGTAGTGAGACAAGGCTATCTCATAGTAGCAATTAAACTATTTGGCATAGACTTGAGAAATGAGGAAGGATCTAGAGTCTGGGTTACCTATTTGAGTTTCTTGTTTTCTCAGGGCGAGAGGGGTTTGGACGGGCTCCCCGGCCATCCTGGTGAAGAGGGAGACCATGTGAGTACTGGATCTTTCCCGTTCTCAATCTCCCTTCCTTTCTTGTCCCTTCTTCGTGTTAACCATCGGCTAAACTGAGGAGATTTGTTACCATTGTCAAGCCTCCATGATTATGACTGGTGTAACAAGATGAGCTGAAGATAGACCATGTCCGTTCTTAATATATAACACAGTCAGCACTTTCTTGAGTGGCAGCGGAGGTTCTGGAATTATGGCGAACCACTTAAGCTTTGCATAAAACCCCGGCTATCTCACCCCACCCCCAGGATGTGCTTCAAGAGAAGGATGCACCATTTGTTTATCTGTGAACAAAAATGTATGTTAGAGAGAGAGCCATAAGGCAGGAGAGCAGAATGTGGTGGCCCATCTTCATCCCATTCCAACAATAGGAGGGAGACATGCAAATTCCATGGATTTCAGTTGATTTTTAAAGTCCTTTGTCCCAGAAGCCTATTTTAAAGTTGATTTGCAGGCACACCCCTGGTTGTCAACCTTTCTGGTCTCAAGACACTGTCCTACTCTTTATCACCCCAGCGTTATTGAGATTTTTTTTTTTTTTTTTGGATTTATGAGGCTGGGTTTCTCTATGTAGTCCTGGCTGTCCTGGAACTCACTCTGTAGACCAGGCTGGCCTCGAACTCAGAAATCCGCCTGCCTCTGCCTCCCAAGTGCTGGGATTACAGGCGTGCGCCACCACCGCCCGGCGCGTTATTGAGATTTAATTGACAGATGGAATCGCATGTCCTTAGGTGCATAAGCTCAAAGCTTTCATGTATGACTTGCTGTGAGATCGCCATATGGTTGAGGCCATTGGCAGGTTGGCCACACGGCAGTCAGCACTTTGTGTGTGTGGTGAGAACATTTCGGATCAACCTCCTTAGAGAATTTCCAGCAATTAATGCTGTGTGGTCACTGTGGCTACCAGGCTGTGCATTAGAACCCAGAACATACTCACTTAAAATTGGGTTTACACCTTCTAGCCTGAGGCTCTCTAGTCCCCTGTCCTTCATTCTTTATGCTCTTAACAATTACTGAGGATCTCACAGACCCATATGTGTATATGTGTGTGTATATGTGTATATGTGTATGTATATGTATATTGTGTGTGTCAATGTGTGTGGTGTTGAGGACTGAACCTAGTACCTTGTCACAGGCAAGTACTCTATTCTCAGTCTTTCCCAGCTTTGGGGTTTATTCTTGTGATATCTACTCCAAGTTAAAACTGAGAGAGTTTTATTTACTTATTTCTTAACGACAAGAACCCCACTAAGTGTCAATATACATACTATCTTACTTTATGAAAAATGAACATATTTGGCAAAACCAAAAGCATCAGCATGAAAAGAACATTGTTTTACACATTTAGCTTTTAGGAGGCATCTAAACTCGCGTGGCCACTTCTGCCTCTCGACTGACCTGCTGCCACTTCCTGTGTAGCTCTTCCTTCCACCTCACACTGGGGAAAGAATGAGAGTTAAAATAGAAAATAACACTGGAGACCCGTAGCGGTCACACAGCCTGAATTGTGAAACAGAGGGCAATCCTGGGGTGGACCTACGCTCTCTGCACTCATGTGACAGATGTGCCGCTCGGTCTTCACGTGGGACACCTAACAGCTGGACCAGGGGCTTCCTATGACCCCGTTGCCTGTCTTTGGATCTGTTTCCCCTAACTGGGCTGCCTAGTGCTACTGCATCTTGATATACCAAGGCAGATGGATATCTGTAGGAGGCTTTCTTTTTGAGGAGAAGGGCAGGACAGGAGGATGTGGGGGAGGGAAGAGGGAAGGAATGGGAGGAGAAGGGAGGGTACACTGTTATCGGGATGTAGTAAAGAAATTAAAATAAAAAAAGTTTCCTTTGGGGCGAGGTGCGTGGGGAAGGAAATAACATTGGGGTGTAACTAGGAAAAAAAATCCCCTCTGTGAGCTACTCCACATATAAGTACAGATATTTTCTTTCTCCACCTGTTACGCTTTTTTAAAAATTTATTTGTATAAAAGTGTTTTGCCTGCAGATATATCTATATGCTACATATGTACCTGGTACCCACAGAAGCCCTAGAACAGGCAGTTGTGGCTGCCATGTGGGTTCTGGGAACAGAATCTGGGTCCTCTGGAAGAGCAGCCAATGCTCTTAACCACTGAGCCACCCATCCTGCCCCTCCGCCTGTTATTTTGAACATCTACCCTGTGTGTGATAAGCAGAAATTAAAGGCCACATGTAGCTGCCAGGACTTGTATAAACTAATCTACTTTGCAGTTTTGGGAGAATCGCTCAGCCCATCCCAACCCCCCTTCGGGCAAGCCTCCCTGAAGTGAGCTTTTGCTATTTCATTTAGAACTAGCAAATGTATACCTCCTAATTTTTTTTTGATGCTGTTTAAATGTCCTTTATTTGGCTGCCTAGGGGATAGTTCTGTCCTCAGGTTTTCTAACATCATAATAGCCAAGATATTTTACCAGACTTCAATGACAGAGTTAGGAACACAAGAGGCATTTATACTTTTACGTTTTATTGTAGCACTTTAAAGAAGATGAAACGGATGGAGCCTGTTTTAATAATATATTTCTTTCACTCAATATACTCACATGACTTCAACGCAGTTCATAATATATAACATAAAAATCAACAAGATAGCTTACTTAAGAATATGTTGTCTTCCGCATCTTCTGTTTTCATGGGCAGCACATTTCTCTTTGGAGCAGACACGTTTTGAGAGCTTGGTTATCTCTGTGGCTGGGACTATCGTTTTTGATAGAACAGTGCTAGCCAGTATTATTTCCTTTAAAGTGTGTGTGTGTGTGTGTGTGTGTGTGTGTGACATGGTCACTTTCAGGACCCAGTTCTTCTTCATGCTGTTGAGGCAGGATCTCTTCTGCTTATGCGTTGCAGACTTAGCTCACTGGCTTGGATGACTCCAGACAATTCTGTCTCTGCCTGTTGTCTCTCTACATGAACACTGGGATCATAGATTCCTACCACAGCATCAGGCTTTTTACATGGGTGCTGGGCACTCAGACCAGGCTTGCCCATCTGGTTCTTTTTTTTTTTTTTTTTTTTTTTTTATGTTTTTCGAGACAGGGTTTCTCTGTGTAGTCCTGGCTGTCCTGGAACTCACTCTGTAGACCAGGCTGGCCTCGAACTCAGAAATCCGCCTGCCTCTGCCTCCCAAGTGCTGGGATTAAAGGCGTGCGCCACCACCGCCCGGCCGCCCATCTGGTTCTTTTGCCCACTGAGTCATCTCTCCAACCCTCTTTTGCGTTTCATGAATTTTCTTACTTGAGGAGATGACTTCACTGGGGGTTGTCTTCTGAACTGCTCTGAATATTGTTTTTCTAAAAATGGTCCAGTCTTCCTGCTCAGTGCCAGAGATATCTTTGTGGGTGGAATGCTGTAAGAGGTGTGAACATACGCTTGTATGTTCAAGTTGAACATGACTAGGAATAGACAGTTTATTCCCAGATATCATACCTCCCTCAAACGTGCCCTCCAAAGTGCTGGCTGTGCAAGCGAGATGGCCTGAGTCTGGATCCCAGAACTCATATAACGCTAGATATTGAGCCCGTGGTCCCAGGGCTCATATGCAGCCAAGATCAATAAACTCCATGTTAAACAAGGCAGAAGGCGGGAAGGCAAAGTTGTCTTCTTCCTTTCTTTCCTACCAGGCCACGGGACAGATGTCCTTCACCCACACAGAACACACATAAACACACACATGCACAGGAAAACTACTTTGTTATGTTCATTGAACTTGTGGGTGAGAAAACCCAAAAGGGGCTCAAAGGCCAGGAGTTCCTCCATGTTTGGCATCTCAGCTGGGCTGCTGAGGCCTTCTGGGACTCTAGACACTGAGATTGGTGGACCCACTACATGTGACTGGCATCTCTGCTGAGATGCTGGATTGATACAAAACTCAAAGCATAGCAGGCGATTCTAATATATTAGAAGAGAAAGCGGGCTAGTGAGATGCTTGCAGTGTAAGCCCTACAACCCAGGTTTGAACCCCAGACTCAACGGTGGAAAGAGGACTAACTTCTGCAAGGTGTCCTGTGATGCACACACATTTGTTTAGTATCTTATACCTGTGCACATACATGCATATGTACACACACACACATACACACACACACACACACACACACACACACACACACACACACACACACACTGTCCAATAATACTAAACTTCAAAGAATTAGAAGACATCTTCCAGTCTTGGGGGTATGTATTTATAATCTCAGTACTAGGAAGCAGGAGGATCACAAGTTCAGTGCTAGCCTGGGCTACATAACAAGACTCTGTCACCCACTCACAAACAAACAAACATGAATAAGATACATGCAAAGTAGATTTCCCTAAACACTATAAGGATAAGGGAACAACTAGGTGATCTCGACAGAATAAGTTCTGAGGTGAAGTGACAAACAGGGACCTTAGGGACAGGAAGGGTGTCACTGACAACAGTGTTAAACAGTTCATTCTCTGAGAGTTCATGGTTTGAGCTGTCAGAAGGGACTATTAGGACAAACCTGAGGTTTGAAGACTGAAGTCTTTCAGGCATAAGCACATCATTTTGCTTCTTATTTGGGTCTTCAGCTTGGCCAGTTGATGAATTTATAATCTGAGGACCTTGAAGGTCACGTCTGGCCAGGTATTTGAACTGTAGGGACCATCTATGTTCCAGTGTCTTTGATGGGCATCACTGGTGGTTTGAATTGCTTTGGTGGGTGTCTTAGGGTTTCATCACTGTGACGAGACACCGTGACCGAGGCAACCCTTACACATAAAACATTTGATTGGGGCTGGCTTACAGTTTCAGAGGTTCAGTCCATTATCATCATGGTGGGAAGCATGGCAGCATCAGGCAGACTTGGTGCTGGAGAAGGAGCTGAGAGTTCTACATCTTGATCCAAAGGCAGCCAGGAAGAGACTCACTTCTGCGCTGGGTGGAGCCTGAGCACTAGGAGCCCTCAAAGCCCACACCCATTGCAACAAGGCCACACCTCCTGATAATGCCCTCCCGACGAGCCAAGTATATTCAAACCACCACAGTGGGCATGGAGACAGAGTTTCTTCCTGTGTCTTTCTTCACAGGGACAAAGAGGCCCCCCAGGTCTTCCTGGACTCCGAGGTGAGGAAGGATGTCCAGGTGTGAGAGGACCTAAGGTAAGTGTGACCTTGAACTTTGAGATTCTTTGCCTCTCCTCTTCTCACCTCTTGAGTTGGAGACACGGTAATTCCTCACGGTAGCTATGGAATTTTAGCTCCTAAGACTGAAGATTGCCTCGCAGTAGAACCTACCGAGAGTTTGCAGGGAGGTGATCCCAGGAGACCCCAGGAATGATGTAATGATGTAAGATAGAGGGAAAGGGACCTAAAAGGACAACTATCAGATTCTGCCAGTGGGTGGAGCAAGTCTGAGCGGAGGGGGCTCTGGTCGTCAGTGCTGAACATGAACCTGAGCCTTGTGCACTCGGACACGAGGGAGTTGGGGGTTCTACTCCAAATCCCATCGGGAAAGAGTTGGGGGCTGGACCTAAGAGGAATTAATTCCCTAGTACTTTAGCTTGACCTGCATTTGGGGACAGCAGGCTCTGGTCCTGGGGTTGGGGACAGGGTTGGGGGTGGGGAGGGAAGACCAGCAAGGGTTGAGTGTGCTGATGGTTGGGAGGTTGGCTCGAGAACCCCGGATTTCAACAGCTAAGCGGGAGATGAGAAGAGTGCCCCTGTTTTAAATGGGTGCACTGAATGGCCCCGAAGCTCCCAGGATTGGAGGATCCCCTTCAGGAAGCTCAGAAGAAGCATGCCGAAGCTGGCCTGGCCCTCTTCCCAGCCACATGGCCCATTACCGGCCATCTTGGTCTCGCCCTGGCACTTCCTTCTTCATTCGTGTCCAGATGGCAACTCTCTGGATTCCACTGAGACCCTCTCCCTCTTTCTGGGTACAGAAGTCCTGCCATTTCCTCTCCTGCCTAGCTACATCCTGTCCAGCCCTTCATTTTAACCAATCAGAAGACGGTGGGGAACAATGTCTTACAAAATATTTAGTCAGGAGATGCTTCATGACAAAGACAATATACCAAAGCCGCACTGTGCCCGGCTCTCTGGGTACAGAATCAGCATTTGAATACACAGTGCACAAACCCTTCCCCCAGCGCCTTCCGCTTCATTCAATGGAGAGAGATACCTTCATTTTGATATAAGTATATTTTCTTCAAGTGAGGAAACCTCACTTTGTAAATGAGTTAAGGGTTTAAAAAGCTCATCAAACACAATCTCTCTCTCTCTCTCTCTCTCTCTCTCTCTCTCTCTCACACACACACACACACACACACACATACACACACACACACACACACACACACACACAACTGGAACTAAACCTCACATGATCTCACATGAGCTAAGCGTGCACTCTGCTGCTGTATCCCCAGCCCTCAGTCCTTTTTATCTTAGTTTTGACTAATATGTATGGTGTGTGTCTACGAATAGCCTTATTTTGGTAGCTGCACATAGGGCACAGCAGCCGCGCCCAAGCCTCGCCCCCCTGCTTTCTGCTCTTTCCTATCACCAGCTCTGGTGATCAGTATTCTACATTTGGGTTGACTTCTTATTTTTACTTTTAAAAACTTCTATAAATACATTACTAGTCTTTTTGTGCCTAGCTCATTTCATTTAGCATAATGCCTTACAGTTCCAAGTGACAGAATGTTTCTTTTTTTTTCTTTTGAAATGGTTAAATAACATCCCATTGTGTATCTATATCACATTAAACAAACAAACGAACAAACAAAACCAAAGCCATTCCTCCACTGATCGGGACCTAGGTTGATTTCCTAACTGGGCCATTTTGGATATTGCTAAAATAAGTGCAGGCTTGCAGGTTTTTTTTGTTTTTGTATTCTTTTTATGATAACTTCACTCTTTGGGGGTCTTAATTATTTTTATTTCTTCATAATTTCAGGGAGCAAGAGGATTTTCAGGAGAGAAGGTAGGACTGCCTTCCCTTTCCTTGCCCTGGGTGGCAGCTTCATTGGGAAACAGTATGAAGTCCGTGCCCTGGCCTAGGGCTTGAGTGAAATGCCTGGTTCTGAGCCGGGAAGCAGAGCTTGCTGAGGGCCTGCCTGGCTGCGGGGTGGCTGGAAGACGGGTGTTTAAGCTCAAAGATTGTCACATAGATTAATTTTAAGCCTGGATAGCTCTATAGCAATCGAGCTACCGTATCTACCACGTGATGCTCTAAAAGGAGTTCAAGGTGTGGTGGGGAGGGTGGGGTCAGGACGTAACAGGTGAGGAGGGGTGATGGAATGCAGTCCTCACAGCCAGGGAAGAGCTCGGCTCCCGATTCCGAATCAAAGCATCTGTTGGTTCATTTACTTGCCCCCTCCCCTCCCCCTTCCCCGTTCTACATGTCCTCACTTTCCTCCTTCTCTCTCTTCTCTGGTATCTCCCCGACCCTTCTTCTGCCTGGAATGGCCTGGAAAAGCAGTAAGAAAGAGCTTTGGAAGACCACATTGTTCCTTTTTAATAATTGGACATGGTGTTAAGATTGCTTTAGCCACTCCGTATTTTCTGTCAGCTGAAGAAGAAACACTAGCAAGGAAATTGACACACCGGAAGCACCCCGCCCTGTGCTTCCTGGTTCTAACTTCTGCCCTTCCCCTTCACAGGGAAACCCTGGTGAGGAAGGTGTTGCAGGCTTAGATGGAGAACAGGTATGGAACTATCTTGCTTTATATTTGATGCCCACTACTCTGGTAGTGTGTGTGTGTGTGTGTGTGTGTGTGTGTGTGTGTGCCACTGCATACAGGCCAGAGGTCAGGTTGCAGTAATTCATCTCTTCTTTCATCTTGTGGGTCTTGGGGACTGAATTCAGATTGTCAAGATTGGCAACAAGTGCCTTTACCTGCTAATCTATCTTGCTATCTCCCCATCTATCTATAGATCCCTATAGGTCTATCTATCTATCTATCTATCTATCCATCCAATCTCTCTATGTATGTATCTCCCTATCTCTATCTCCCTGTGTATGTGTATGTATGTATGTATGTATGTATGTATGTATGTATCTCCGTATGTGTGTGTGTATCTGCCTGCCTGCCTGCCTGCCTGTCTGTCTGTCTATCAAGACAGGGTCTCACTGTGCAGTCCTGGCTGGCCTGGAACTTGCTATGTAGTCCAAGCTGGCCATGAGCTCAGAGCTCTGCCTGATTCTGCCTCCTGAGTGCTGAGAATAACCATGTCTGGCTCCTTATCTTTTCACCAACCACCTTCAATTCATTAAACTTTTTCCTCTCCCTTCTGAGAAACATCGCATAGCAATATTTTACATTAATTATATAAAACTTTACAAGAGTGATTATTAAAATAAAATTGAAAACTTTAATTTTTTCATTGGCAGACCAGACTGAAGAACAATTACTTTTCACACACACACAAATACATACACACATACACACCCAAGGTATTTGATCATACACCCCCGTTATCTTCTCGTATCTCCCCCATTCCACTGAACCCTGCTTCTTCCCGAGTCCCCTTCCTATCTTCCTGTCATTGTGTTTGTGGTCCGCTGCTTTTAGTCAGGGTTTGCTGAGTACGCATGAGTGGGGGTGATTCATTCAAGCACGAGCACTATTACCAGTGGCCACAGCAAGGACGAAGATTCTCACCTCACTGCACCCATTAACCATGTGGCTTCTCAGGGGAGGGTGTGGTCTCTCCACTGCCTGGTGGAGTGTTGAGGAGACCGTCTTGTGCATGCTGCTGCCGCTGCTGCCACCATGAGTTCATGGTGCAGCAGCCGAGTTGGGTCCAGATGACAGCTTTCTACAGTGCTCCCCGCTGGCTTCTGCCTCTCATACTCTACCTGTGCTCCCCTTACAGTGTTCCCTGAGCCTTGGAGTGAAAAAGAATCTTTTATTTCACAGAGTTCACAGTATTAATTTAAAAAAAAAATCAAGTTAGGGGGCTGGAGAGATGGCTCAGCAGTTAAGAGCACTGACTGCTTTTCCAGAGGTCCTGAGTTCAAGTCCCAGCAATGAAATGGTGGCTTGCAACTATCCCTAAGGGATACAACGCCCTCTTCTGGTGTGTCTGAAGCGAACATCATCATACTTACATACACAAGATAAATAAATCTAAAAAAAAAATTAACCTAATGGTTCTTTTATAAAAAAATTTAAGTTGGTATGTAAAAATGATGAGTCTTTGTACAAATTATTCTTTATTCTTATTTATTTCCCTTTCCCACTTCCCCTCCCCCTTGTTTTACTCCACCACAAATAGTCCTCTCATCTGCATTGACACTGTGACAATGAGGCTGGCTTTTCCTGATTGGTTTTTTTTTGTTTGTTTGTTTTTGTTTTTGTTTTTGTTTTTTGGATTTGTTTTATTTTCGAGACAGGGTTTCTCTGTGTAGCCCTGGCTGTCCTGGAACTCACTCTGTAGACCAGGCTGGCCTCGAACTCAGAAATCTGCCTGCCTCTGCCTCCCAGAGTGCTGGGATTACAGGCATGCGCCACCACTGCCCGGCTCTGATTGGTCCTTCTAACCTGCACGCTTGGCAGGGTTTAAACTGAGCCGTTGTCCTCATCCACCCGACACACGGGCCCTTAGCTTCAGTCGGCCCCTTCCCAGGCTGCCTGCCATGATCCTGACGTTCATTTCCATCTTATATTTTGCTAAGTTCCAGCAATTAGACATTTAAAAAGATTTACTTTTGTGTGTATGTGTGAGCATGTGCCCATGTGTGAAGGCGCCTGCGGAGGAGGCCAGAAGTGGGCGTTGCGTTGCGTTCCGATAACTCGAGTAGGTTCTGGGAACGGAACCTGGGCCCCGTGGGAGAGGACTTCACTGCTGAGCCATCGCTCCTGGCCCAGCTTTGTTGTCCATATTGCTTATATAGCTGGCCTTCTCCTAGCTTTACACACACATTTATTAGCATCACAGATACCTTCCTTTTAATCATTGATATCTTAAAAAAACGAAACGAAACGAAATAACAACTTGCAGACTTCCGGTAAGGATACTCAGGCTCACTGTCAACTCCTTGGGCTTTTGTTCCTCTGCAATCTCTCTCTCTTTATTTTATGTTTTTTTATTTTTACCAGAAAAAATAGAGTTCACCGAGTAAACAATTCTGTTTTGAGAGTTGTCCGTCTCAGCGCTTTGAGAATTCCTTCTTAGTTTCTCTCCTCCTTTGCCATAGATTTTCATTATTACCACTAAGAAGCTGTCAAAATAATTACCTCTCAGCAAGCAGCATTTCAAAAATATATATCAGGTTGCATAAAAAAAAAACCAAAACATTGTTGTTAGTTTTGACAGTTTCAATAAGATGTCTCCGGGTATAGGTTTCATTTTATTTATTCTGCTTGGAACTTATGGTTTTGGATCTATTTATGCCTTCTAAGGACCTTAGAAAATCTGTAGAAAATTACCCTATCGAAGTTTTTAGCTTAGGTATTGTATTTGTCAGCTTCCTGTCACGTAATGAAATACCCAAGGTGACTTGCATTTAGAGAGAAAAGGCTCATTTTCTTTCGTTCATGATTTTAAGATTCAAGTCCTTGGTTGGGTAGACCCCATTTCTCCAGAGCCCTCGATGGGGGAGTCCCACAAGACAATGGTGGGGAATGTGTGGTGGAGAGATCTGCTCACTTCATGATTGGGAAGAAGGAGAAAAAGAAGAAAGGACTGGGGTTCCAGGGCTCAATCTAGTGGCCTGAGGACCTCCCACCTCTTAAAGGCACACAGCCCCACCCCCCTTCGCACCAGCACACTGGGCTCAGGATGCATCACTTCCAGAGAGGAGACATTCCAGACCGAGCACAGCATCTGTCTCCTCTGTTCCATCGGCTCTCAAGCTGTGGCTGCAACCCCAGTGGGGGCTGAACAGCCTTTTCTCAGGAGTCGCCTAAGACCATGGAGAAAACACAGATACTTTACATTCTCCAGTTTTTGTTTTTAATTTACTATTTCTTACTTCACTCGCATTTACTCTGCGATTTTACATGTCAGTAGAATTTTAAATCCCCTTAATTTTTCAAGAAGTTCTATTTGATTCTCTTAAAAGGCTACCTACATTTTTCTTCATTGAGAACCCTAAGAATTTCTTTTTATTTGTTGTCTTAACTTACCTAATCTGGTAATAGAGATTGTTTTTGGTGTGAGGGTTACTCAGAGCCCCCGAGTCCTCTTGTCAAAGGTGCTAATGCACATCCCCACTCTTGGCTAGAATGTAAAATGACACGAAGAAAGCTTCCAGAGTGACTAATAGGATAAAGATGGCCCGTCTATTTTATTTTTCTTTTCCTAGGGTGATCGTGGAGCCGCAGGGTCACCCGGAGAGAAAGGAAACAGAGGCAATCAGGTAAACTGAGGGGGTTTTTCTCTGTCATCTTTCTGATGCATCATCAGGCACCAGTAGTTTAAGCAGTGGAAGGAATCATCTAGTGGTTTTGTTTGAGTCTGAGTGTGAAAGGCGGGTCACGGTAGATGACTCTTTGAAAGCTTTCCTCGGGACCTGAAGGGCGGACTGTGAACTGAGCTGCGTGAATGTAGGACTTAAGCCTTGTGCTTTGTGCTGTGAGCAGGTCACTCTGTGGCTCATAAGCTTTTCATGGGTCCTTGTCGCTGATGACATAGTCTCCCACCAGGACCCTTTAACCCCCCTCCCAGCCAAACTATACCAGCCTCTGCCTCTAGAACATTCCTCATGTTTACCTGCCCTGTGTGCTGGCCGTGTTGGTATCACCCCTCCCCCATGAATGCTTTTTCCACGTTTCTGTCCTCAGTGCTCATTTGAGCATTGACTTGTTTTTAATTCAACCATAATGTTTGGACTGTAAAAATTTTAAGCTCCAAGGACTGCCCTTAAAACCTGGTCCCCCATGCCCTCTTTTATACTTTCCTTTTAAGCATCGAGTAATGTTATGATGTGATTCATTTTTTCATCTTTTTCTTTGTAATTTAAGGGCTTGACGGGTCTGCCTGGACCAGCTGGACCACGTGGGGAGCCTGGGCTGAGGGGAGATCCCGTGAGTGAAGGCTGTGGGGTTTCTTCTGCTTTAATTCCTCAGTCATAAGAGCCATGCAGAGGCTAAGAATGATCTGGTGTCGGTTAAGGAGGTACCTGTTCAGTCTGTCTTTACTGAGTTGAAACGAGTTAGAGATCTGAGGGTAAAAGCATTTTACAGATCTGGGTGTGGAAAGAGTTGGGACTTTAATTGGGTTGGGCCGGTGGGATTATCCAGTAAACAGGTCTGGACAATGGAAAGGTTCCTCCTTGATCCCCCCTCCTCTCTGCCCCGCCCCATCTCCCTTCTCCCCTGGTGCTACAAGTGGACCCCAGAGCCTTGCACGTGTTATGCAGTTACTCAGCCTCGAAGCCAGCTCTCCAGCCCTTCCTCCTTTCCCTTAAAGCCATTCTTCCTACTGTCTCTACCTTTTCCTTTTCCTCCTTTTTTTTTTCTTCTGTTGCTGTCCATTTGAGGAAGGCCACCTTTTGTTTTCTCAGGGGGATCCTGGAATCGATAGTTTCATCCAAGGCCCCACGGGAGAAAAGGGAAGGCGCGGACATCAGGTAAGATGGCTGCTGTTTCGTGCAGGGATGACCTCATGTAGAACACTTGGATACTTTGGCTGAATCTGCATTGGCTGAATCTCCTTTGGCTGACTCCCCATTGGCTGACTCCCCATTGGCTGACTCCCCATAGGAGGTGTGGCAAAGTCACAGGATTTCCATCTCCCCGGGAGATCAGAGCCCTGACCGGCAACCTCACCTTACTTCCTAATCCTTGAGTTCTTGTCTTTTCCTACATAAGTTCCCCCCACCCCCCAGTAATGTTTTAAAAGCAACCTTAAACCTCTTCATTCTGTAAGTTCTTTCCTAAAATGAAAGCCTCAATTCAGGGAGGTCTAGACCCCCTGAATTTCCTGAGTTTCCTCGTTCCAGGGATGCTGTGTTGATTTAAAAGTCATTATGCAGCTGGCTGGCTTTCCATCCTAGCCGGAGCTGACTGGTGCAAATTGGGTTGTAGACAGTTGTAAAGAAGAGATGTCTGTCTAGTTCTGAAGACTGGGGCCCTCGCAGTGGAAGACGTTAGAGAGGGAAAAGAGGCTTGTCAGCTTGACAGATGCTGATGTCTTAGAAGCCAGTTTTAGATTTTTATGTCTCAGACATTAAAATGCACGATTGTGAAAAATGCCTGAGATAATGAGTGTCCCAGTCCTCATATCTCGTCGTTCCCAATTTCTGGTCTAAAGAGCAAATACCTGCGACTGGAGGGGACCCTTGACTTACTTTGAATTCTTACTTTGATCCTTTGACAAAACCACAGCGCATCGGTTCTCCTTAGATTGTGGCTAGCTAGAATCCATGCTATGTAGCTATGAACTCCAGGTCCCTTGGAGTTCAGCTTGGGACGAGGTCATTTTTATGTCACTGTGTGGGAAAACTGTTTCACCCTGTCATTAGTTATGGTGTATTGTACAAACAGCATTGAGTTTTTCCTCCCTCAGTGAGTTGAGATCAGAGAGCTCTGTGAATGGCTGCTCCCTGGGACTGAGCTAAGCACACATAGAGGAGAGGAGTCCACCCTTATCTCCTAGACCTCAGGATCCTCATCTGGAAGATGGGTAGATTAACCATCTGGTTTCTGTGAGTCATTGGCTGTCGTGGTCAGAAATGTCATGAATACAGAATAGCCATAGAATGCACATAGCTTGCTGCTAGGAAGGAATCCAGGCTTCTGAACACACTGTTGAGTGTGGTGGCCACCCCAGCACCCCAGCTGTAGTGAGAGCCTCCATCCTTGATTCAGCCTGTTAACCTTAACTCCATTCTTTTTTTTTTTTTTTTTTTTTTTTTTTTTTTTTTTGGTTTTTCGAGACAGGGTTTCTCTGTGTAGCCCTGTCTGTCATGGAACTCACTCTGTAGACCAGGCTGGCCTCGAACTCAGAAATCCGCCTGCCTCTGCCTCCCAAGTGCTGGGATTAAAGGCGTGCGCCACCAACGCCCGGCTCCTTAACTCCATTCTTGTGTGTGGAACAGAAGTTGTAACTGTTTCAGATTGTGCCATGTCTGATTGAATTTTGTGTTTCTTGTGGTTTCCTTCCTATGCTGAGCTCAAAGAAGGGTGGTAATGACTATCCTTTGAATAGACTTAGATGACAGCAAATCGCTCCTTTACATAAGCCATGCCTGCTTGCTTTACATAAGCCATGCCTGCTTGCTTTACATAAGCCATGCCTGCGATTAGAAGACAGACCTCCAGGGGGCAGTCTTTCCTTGCTATTATTTCTGAGAGGCCCTGGGATCAGTGTCACAGTTAAGTCTGGAAAATTCCTCTGTGAAATAGTGTTTCCAACAAAGCAGAGAAATTGTATTACATACCTAGTGTGGGAAGGAATGGAGAACCGATTGTGCAGGTCAGGAGTGTAAAAGCAATCTCAGAGAGAGAGAGAGAGAGAGAGAGAGAGAGAGAGAGAGAGAGAAGGGGAAGGACAGGGACAGAGAAACACACAGAGACAGAGAAAGGCAGGCAGGCAGACAGACAGACAGACAGACACACACACACACACACACACACACACACACACACACACACAGAAACAGAGAGAGAAAGATACACATACACAATGACACATACCGAGACAGAGGAAGACAGACAGACACACAAAGAGACAGACAGAGAAAGACAGACAGACACACACAGATAAGAGAGACAAAGAGATATTCCCATGCATATGGGGCCAGGGCCACTCAGGCTGTATATGAGATCCTGTCTCAACAAGAGTACAGGATAAAGTAGTCAGCACCCGTTAATCACAGATGACTCTTATTCACGCTTACTTTCCCATGGTGCAGTAGTGCTGAGCAGTGAAACATAACAAGGAGAACTATTTATTTCTATTGGTGGTTTGATACAATTTTACTATGTAGCCCAGGCTATCCTCAACTCATTGCCTACCTCCCTGCCCTGGCCTTCTAAGTTCTGGAATTACAGGCGTGAGCCGCCCTGCTTGAGTTTCTGCACATTCCGCTCCTCCTTTCCTCTCCCCCACACCCTTTTCTCCCTGCTGGGAATTAAAACCGGGATCTTTTGATGTCAGGCAAGTGGTCCACCTTCGAGCTATGTCATCAGCCAGACCACTGTTTCTCCATATGGAAAACATCCCCGGCACAGTAGTAAGTGAAAACAAACAAACAAACAAACAAAACCAAAACAACAACAACAACAACATCAAAAAAGGTTTACATGAGTGTATTCAACCTGAGACCGAATTTAAATAGAAAAAATTCCCTTTCTATAATATAGAATGTACGCATCGCATTCCCTTTCCTTTGCATTTTGCGTTATTGACAGGGCCCATGAAGAACTCACAGCGCTTCTTAGTTTGCAAAGTTCTAGATCTACAGGGAAAAAAAATATCGTCTAGGAATGAACTGTAACCATCACCATATCTGCTTTCTATCTGTGTGTGTGAAAGTGTATATGCTTGTATGAACATGTGTATGAACATGTGTCATGTATGTGTGTGTGTGTGTGTGTGTGGGTGTGTGTGTATGTGTGATGTTTTCTTGAGCCACTTGAAGATTAATTAAGGGCATTATAACACGTTACCATACATATCCAACAGGCCTAGTTTAAGGAAAAAGGAAATCACTCTATGTTGACATGACAGAGACTTCACACTAAAGAAACAATGTTTATACAATAATGTTTTCTTTTTAAAAGTTTTAAAAATTAAAATAGAATACCACCACTTCCCCCTCCCTTTCCTCCCCCCAGTCTCTCCCAGCTACCTTCCCTCAAAGCCCTCCTCTCAAGTGTCTTTGTTACATACATATACATCTATGTGTCTGCACTATATATATGCATATATGTACACATATATGCATATGTATACACTATGCATGTATATACAGTACATACATATATGTATATGTATACGTACACTAGCTTCATGCATTGCCTTCCTGGCTGTCACCTCCCAGAGGGAGGGCTGGGGCACGTCGCACCGATTCCATCCTCATGACCCAGACCACTTCCCAGAGGCGGTATGCCTGATCCCTGCACATTGGGGATCAAAGGTCAACATGTTCATTTTAGGGGAAGCACACCGATGGTTGGCTTATACAGTGCCGGCAGGTCCCGTGCAGACTGCCGGGGAGAAGGCTATCGGCGCTGTTATAGCACTGACCCCTGAATTCTGCAATACCAGCTTGCCAAGTAAGATGTGCTCTCTGGTTCAAGACTGACATGAATGCAGCCTCAGAAAGTCACCCTGTCACTCCAGAATTGTTCTTTACGCCTGCCTTTCTTGTCATCTGTCGTCAGAGGATCTTGCCTTTTCAGTTTTCCTTAGTAACAGCCGTCACCCCGTTGCTTGTTTGTTTATATGACATTGAGATTCCTGACTGATTTTTTTGCTGAACACCACCTCCCCCCACCCCATAGCACTGGTCTGATTCTTTCTCCATATGTAGAGACCGACTAATCATTTTTTTAAACAGGTGATTTTGTAATACTATTTGGGAGTGTGGCTTGATTTTGGTGATGTTGGATTTGACCACTTCATTGAGCCCATGCTCACCAGCTCTCTCTACTTTGAATATATTTCCTCTCCTTTCTAATGAACAAATCATTTGAGGAATGACATTTCTTCAGAACTGTAAGTCTTCTGTTTTCCAACAGCCTTTCACCCAGTGGCTCCAGCGTCTGTCCCAGTAATTACTTCACTATGCCGGCGGCAAAGTGCTGTCTGCCGTGGAAGAGAAAAGACAATAAATCTTCTAGGGAAGACTCTTTATTATATCCAGAGCTATTATGAGAGGCTTTATCTATAGCCTTCTACTACATGCAATTCATTTCAAGAAGAAGCCCATAGAAGTAGCATTTACTACAAAATGTGGGGCTATGGAAAATGTGTAGAAGAAAAAATTATTAATATTTTGACCAAGCCAACTCAGTCAGTCAACAGGGTCTCAAGGGCAGGAGTGAGGACTGAAAAGAAAAAGACAATTAGACAAACATTATAACATGACTCCAGCCAGTGCTGAGGCTGAAGGGGCTTTAATTTTCCCAGCCAGCTTTTATACCATCCTAGGTACTAGCAGAGAATAGGGTCAGTTCTTAGATCAAAGCCAAAGTGATTAAACAAGGCAATGAACAAAGAGATTACACCAGGTAGTAATCAAACAAAGCAATAAGCAAAGTCCCCAAGTCACTGGGTCTGGGGCTTATCAGGATTACCAAGACAAAGGGAAGTCACACATTCCTTGGCTGTGTTCACCTTGATCTTTGCACTAGCCCAAATATGAATATTTTTATCTGAGCCTACTTCCTCCTCCAGAGCCCAGTGACAAGTACTTGCCAAATTTCTATAAGCAGCAAATTTCTATAAGTGGCACCAAAAGCTCTCCATAATATTTCCAGTAGCTGAGGACTTTACTAACATACTGTAGCAATCACTCTGCAGAGGAAGTCAGGAAGATCCCAGGAGCTTGTTAAAAATGTTTTTGTATATAGCATATGGTGTGTGTGTGTGTGTGTGTGTGTGTGTGTGTGTGTGAGAGAGAGAGAGAGAGACAGAGACAGAGACAGAGACAGAGACAGAGACACAGAGAAAGAACACGTGCATGTGTCACTGTATAGCTTGTGGGAGTTGGTTCTCTCCACTCGCCGTGGGTTCTGGAGATGGAACTCGGGGTGTCGGGCTTTGGCCGCAAGTGCTCTTGGCTGCTCAGCCTTTTGCTGGTGGTCCACCTTGTTTTGGAAGAGGATCTTTTCTGTGGCCCTAGAGCTCACCGACTCAGCTAAGCTGGCTGGCCAGTGAGCTCTGGGAATCCATTTGTCTCTGTCTCCATGCACTGAGGTGCTCCTGCCTTTATGTGGGTGCTGGGTCCTGACTTCAGGTCTTCATGCTTGTCTCACAAGTGTTTTACTCATCCAGCCATGTCTCCAGTTCCTGATTGTCACCACTGTAGAGCTGGTGGGACCTGGGGGAGTGTTGCCTAAACATGAGATAGAAGAACATCTCACACAATAGCCAGCTTTATTTAGAGCATCAGACAATTTATACTCTGAGGGTTAAGCAAAGCCATATGAGCAAAGTTCACAAGTTCAAGCTATATATAATCACAAGGGCAGGTCTTGCCTGGAAACAGTATCCAAGTAACAATGGTAAAATAATGGGTGTTCTGAGGTAAACACACTCCTATTTACTATACTGGGGGTCAGGGGGGTCATGGCAAGAGCACATTCCAAGAACAAACCAGTGTTTAGAAGGAGTAGAGGTTTCAAGAATCGCCTTGCTTTCTTAGAGATGTCTTTTTAAATTTTTAAAAATTTTTTTTTTATTTTTCGAGACAGGGTTTCTCTATGTAGTCTCGGCTGTCCTGGAACTTAGTCTATAGACCAGGCTGGCCTCAAACTCAGAAATCCGCCTGCCTCTGCTTCCCAAGTGCTGGGATTAAAGGCATGCGCCACTACCGCCCAGCTGGTAGAGATGTCTTACAACACTCAGAATTCCCCTCACACGGCTCCATTCTTGGGCTGTGTTCTGACACCTAGTATAATATTTTTTCCTTTCAAAAATGAGGAATTGCCATTTTCCCCTTATTTGGAATAAAATTATTCTTTCATAGAATTGAGCATACCTTAAGAGCTGCACCATATCACATATGATTTTTTTACTTTATAAACCAAAAAAAAAAAAAAAAAAAAGGAAACCCTTTGACTGTCTCACACTTGTGCATAATGTGTCTTGACCCTGACCATGTCCCCATGTCTACTCCCCAGTCTCTGAACACTTCCCATCCTGCAACCTTCCCATCTTCATGGCTTTTCATTCTTTTATTTTTTTTGAAATCCACTGAGACCAACCAGTGTTGCCGCTGGGATGTGGACTGGTCTTGCCGGCTTGATCCTGTGTGGGTAAGCACATCTGCAGTGAGGCTGTAAGTACAAAGCCGCCTCATGTCCAGAAGACAGCACTTCGGGGCACTCCTCTTTACCCTCAGCTCTTACATGCTTCCCGTCGTCTTCTGTTCAGTGTTGCCCTGACAGAGACCTCCCATTTAGGGTAGAGCACTCAGCAGCCATGTTCACCAGTTGTGAGTCTGCACTGGCCGCTATCCATTGCAGAAGAAGCTTCTCGAGAATGGTCGACAGTAACGCCAGTGTGTGGGTATAAGTAGAGGTGTTTAGAGTATAGTGTGACAACATTCCATGTACCAAAACATCAGTGGCAATTTCCCTGTAGGGCTTCTGATCTCCACAGCCACGGGCTTTTGACCAGGTTTACAGTACCACAAATTGATTTCCTCCTGCAGAGCAGGCTTCAAATCTAACTCTAAGTCAAAATCATTGGTTATCACCACAGCCTTCATGCCGGTATTGCGTTAGTGAACACATCTTACTTGGAAAGTTGATATTGCAGAATTCAGATGTCAGTGGTAGGTATCACCACAAAAGCTAGCCATCAAGGAGGAAGTTTTCAGATCATTTCCAGGTTGATTTTTTCTGTGCCCTGTAACCAAAGTGTATTGTGTCTTTAGTAATAGGCTATGATGGTTTGTATATGCTTGGCCCCAGCAAGTGGTGCTCTTAGGATGTGTAGTCTTGTTGGAGTAGGTATGTCACAGTGGGTGTGGGCTTTAGTATCCTTGTGCTAGCTGCGTAGAAGTCAGTCTTCTGCTAGATGCCTTTAGAACAGCAGGCGGAACTCTCAGCTCCTCCAGCTCCACATCTGCCTGGATGCTGCCATGCTCCTGCCTCGATGATAATGGACTGAACCTCTGAACCTGTAAGCCAGCCCCAATTAAATGTCACCCTTATAAGAGTTGCCTTGGTCAGGGATTCTGTTCACAGCAGTAAAATCCTAACCAAGCCTTTCTTGTTTTGGAGGACACTACAGAGCAGCAGTAAGAGTCTAAGACTCTAGGGCTTTTGTAACCAATAACCTGTAAGAATGTATCCTACCCTTGATACTTATATGTTCACCTAATAACCTGTCTTCTGGGGGAAGCACTGTGTCAAAATTCCTCTTTAAAAATGTTTTTAAAATTAGTTCACAAAGTAGTGGCTTTCTATAAGCGTTTTTTGGTACACCCTCAGTTTTAGTTAACCCACCCCTCCTCTCCCTCTCTTTTCTATCCCTCCTGCCTTCCCCATGCTTGAACCTTTAACCCCAATACTTCCCTTCTCTACTTTGATATTTAATATTTACCATCTCCTCATTTCTTATGCACTTCATAAACTAGATCAAACAGATTTATTATTTCCCTTGACTTTAAGGATCACCAAGAAACGATATAAAAAGTAAAGATGTAGAATGATGTTTACTGTATGATCCCACCTGAGTTTATTAAAAAACCCATACATTTATATCTTCTTGGGCAAGCATAACAATTTTGAAAGTTAACCCAAAATAATTGGTTCTCTGTGGCTGCTTATCTCAGTTACTGGTCTATTGCTGTGAAGATACACCATGATCAATGTAACTCTTGTAAAAGGAAGCGTTTAGTTGAGGGCTTGCTTGCAGTTTCACAGGGTTAGTCCATGATCACCATAGCAGGAAGCAGAGCAGCAGCTGAGAGATGCCTCCTGACCCACAGACAGCAGGGAGAGAGAGAGAGAGAGAGAGAGAGAGAGAGAGAGAGAGAGAGAGAGAGAGAGAGAGAGAGACACTGGGCTTTCAGTGCATTTGAAACCTTGAGGCCCACTCCCAGTGGCTCACCTCCTCCAACGAGGCAACTCCTAATCCAACAGGGCCACACCTTCTCATCCTTCCCAACAGTTCACCAATTGGGTACTAAGTATCTAAATTTATGAGCCTATGCAGGCCACCCTCATTTAAAAACCACCACACTACCACAGAGGAATGAGATTAAGATTTTTTTTCTAAGTTTGTATTCTTTAATTTTTATGCAGTGTTTCTGTCTTCATGTATTTGTGTGTGCATTATGTGCATGCATGAATGTATGTGTGTTTGCATGCATGTGGGCATATGTGTCTGCACATGGTTGTGGGAGGCTCAGGGCTGATACCAGGGATCTTCCTTGGTTTCTGCTCTCTACTTTAGTCATTGGAGCAGAATCTCTCGATAGAGCCCAGAGCTCCTCAATGCAACTAGCCTAGCTAATGGAACCCAGAGTTCGTCAATGCAACTAGCCCAGCTAATAGAACCCAGAGCTCATCAATGCAACTAGCTCAGCTAGCCAGCTTCCTTGCTCTCGGGATTCTTTCTCTCTGCTTCTGAGCCCTAGGCTTATAGGAGGACTCCACAGGCACCTGGAAATACTTGGGTCCTGGTGATCTGATCTCTGGTCCTCAAGTTTTCCTGGGAAACACTTTACCCACAGGGTCATAGGCCCAGCCCCATTGTGTGTTTGTGTATGTGTGTGTTTATGTCAAATCACAACACATTTAATTTCTTTAAAAACCCCTCAAATATTTGAGAATAACCATTGGAATTCGAATATATAATGACAAGGAATATAATGACAAGGAGTCACCTGTCCTGGAAATGTAGTTCAGAATAGAAAAGCCAAATTGAACAGTCTCTGACTCTAAGCACACAAAGGACCTAGTGTTTAGTGAGTGCTTCCATCTTTCAGATGGTTTCTCTTGCCAAGGCCGACATCTCAGCCTGTGGACATACACTTTCATTTGTATATCTTGGCATTATCTGGCCTTAAACCAAAATCAGCACCTCCTTAAATGTTGAAAATATAGCAATATTTAAAGTCTGTGAAATAGTTAGTAGAATATTAATTTATTATACAATTATTATTAATTATATTATACAATAATAATATCTTGAAGAGACATTATGAGCTGGGCATGGTGACTCACACCTGTAATCTCAACTTGTGGGAGACTGAGGGGCAGGGAGGGGGGATTGTGAGATCTCTGTTAGTCAGGACTAATTTGAGTCTCAGTCTCAAAGGATAAAAACAAAACCTGGGTGTGACAGCACATGCCAGTAATCCAATACTTGGTTGGCAGGAAGATCTAGAGTTTAAGGCCACTCTTAGCTACACAGTGAGTTCAAAATCAGCTTGAGTTACAATAGAACCAGAGAGAGAGAGAGAGAGAGAGAGAGAGAGAGAGAGAGAGAGAGAGAGAGAGAATATTATCACAGATACAAGCTCTCATGAACCCACCACATATTCTAAGTGAAACTGTCAATAATGGTCCCATTGATACATATCCTGCTCCTCCCATGCAGCTCTGCCTTGAATTTTTCACACTTTCTTGGCATTTTGATAAGTATTTTTAAATTATTGCATAATGTTTTGGTAAATGTTTGTACCATGTTTGACTATCAATTCACTAGCGTTGTGGGCCTAATTGTTTGAAAATTTACTCTTTCCTAAATAACAGAGTAACAAGATGCAGTCTTGGCTTCAGTGTTACCTTGCTCTCCTCCTCCTGCCCTCTGAGGTGGCAGGCAACATCACTGAATGACTATCTGTGGCATTCTTGCTGGGGATTGTAAGCACACACTTTTTTGCAACCTACTTTTAATAAAGGTTCAATATCTCCTCTAGCCCACCACCCAGCAGAAGTAGTGGAAGAGAAAATTATTAGGATGTGGGGGAATTGGATCTGTTCAGCAGTAGTTCTTTGGGGGAGAGCTTGGTCTTCTTTCTCAACAGTTCGGTTCTGTAGTAAACACCAAATAGGACTCAGCGGCTGCAGACCAGTTCTCTAGGCAGGCAGACACCAGACAGGAACCAGCAACTGTAGTTCAATCCTGGAGAAACTGCCAGGCTCTCCAACCAGCCTAAGGTAAGGCTGCTGAAGCGGCAAGCTGCTGCAGGAGCCTCACAAGCAGTTCTTGGGCAAGTTTCTCTCAATGGCGGCATTATCACAAATTGAGCTCAACAAATGCTACGTAAGGCGAACCAATACATGCATGTCGTTAGCGGAGAATAAGGAGGCGGAGCAAACCAAACCAATGCTCAATGCTTGTCTTTTATGGTCTGTGGGGTCACATTCATAGTCCTTCATCAAATGTTCTTTCATTGTTTCCTTTAGCAAGACATCCTTTCACCTGTGTGCCCCAGCAAACCAACATTTGACATAACTAACTTTCCAAAGATCTAGAAGTTTCCACTTCAGGGCATCCTATGGTGTTTCCATTTCTTTGGATTCTGCCCACTGCCCCACTTCTGATTCCACAGAGGTGACAGCAGAGTGCCTTCTCATGGTGGCTGTGATATCTTTTTTTCCTGTCACCACCTATATATATGCTTCGTGTTGGTCCCTCCATGCTGAGAGAGACACGACTTCCCGTCTCTGCTCTACTTGCTACTCAGGACCCTGCATGGCACCTGTATGAAGGGAAGCTCTAGTATGATTAGATATTGGGCATGGCTTGTTGAAGAACGTATTTGGCTGCTGTCACAGTGTGATGAGCTTTATGCTATTAGCAAAGGGACACTGAGCAGGGAATGATAACAGATTGGTATTTAGAAACATGAAAATCGAATGCCATTTACTTCTTTGTGTGTGCGTGCATGCATGTGTCTCTGTGTGTGCATGTGTGTACATGTGTGCATGCTCATGAGTATGTGCATGTGTGTGCATCTGTGTATGTTCGTCAGTATGTGCCTGTGTGTGTGTGTGTGTGTGTGTGTGTGTGTGTGTGTGCATGTATATGTGTAGGTCAGACATCTGAATTCTGTGTTTTCTTCAGTTGCTCTTTCTACCTGGTTTTCTTGAGACAGGGTCTCTCATGACTCACAGTTTCTGCCAAACCATCTGGCCAGTGAGCTCCTGTCTTTTACCCACCAGTGCTGGGATTCTAGACCCACACTTCTGTGCACAGCTTTTATGTGCACCTGGGGATTCACACTAAGTTCCTCATGCTCACACAGTAGGCACTTTACTCACCGAGCTGGAGATTGGGGCTTGAGCAGTGCTAACAGACATTCTGCCTCCACACTTCCCAGGATGGTGGCTACCGGCCCAATGCACTTGTCAAGCCACTGGGCTGTAGGCAGGCTGGCCGTTAATTTTATTTAATCTTAGGTAAGTTGAATCATCACATATTGCCGGCAGCTTCAGCATCGGACAACTCAAGCCTACGGAATAAAACCAGGAGTCTGTGGCATTTAAACAGATCTTTCTTTTATTTCAGGGAAGTTCTGGTTTCCATGGACCTCTCGGGGAAGCCGGCAGTGTGGGACCTCGGGTAGGTGTAACTGCTGTAGCGGGAGGTGGGTGCCTGCTTTTTCCGGAAGAGGGAGCATGCCTTCCACAAGGAGGGGACTTGACTTGTTTCCTTTTCTAAGATCTTTTCTTCTTTTGTGCTCTTAGGGGTCACCTGGAAGACATGGCTTGCCAGGGCTGAAGGTCAGTATTTCTGGAGAGCTCCCTTTGTTCCACAAGTAAGGTTACTTGCATTGTTCTCGCTGAGGTCAAGGGGAGTGCTGATTGGCTATTGAGATGGCACGGGGATCTATGGGAAGTTACTGTGGAAGAAGGGAATGTTTCAAATACCCTGCTCCCCGTATTTCATTTGGATTTAAAAATATACAGTAGAGAAGAGTTCTTGGTTTTGATAAAATGACATTTCTGAGTGAAGGCTGGGCTTCCTATTTGTCCATGAGCAAGTGCACACCATAGAGACGAAGGCAAGAGGCTGAGGGCGTGGCGTCTCCAGAGGAGGCCGTGCAGTGTGATAGTGGGCTGGGACCGTTCCCGAGGCAGCTTGTTTTACTAAGCTGCTGTCTGGCCCCCAGATGCTATACCATGTGCTTGTCTGTATCTCCTCATGGAAATCTTCCCATAGATCCTTTTCTATACAGTCAGGAGAATGATCTACAGTAGTCACACTTGTGGTTTGAAATGAGCACATTAGTAAGTACATAGCAGGTCAAAGCAAAAGAATAAATAGCAAAAGATACACAGACTGCAGACCATCATCAGACTGGGTGCTCAGGACATCCAGCACAAATCAATCTGGCAAGCCCCTTTCAGGAGCCAGCTAGATTCCCAGAGAGAGTCCCAGGCAGAGCCGAGTGTCCCCTCCGGCTGAGATGGCCTGTTAAGGAACAAAGAGCAACATATAGGGATGATATTGTCATATCTGGCATTCACAACGTCTGGCAGACACTGACAGGGGAAACTGAGGCAGTGACCTAGAGTTCCTAAACAAGCTTCTCTTCATGATGATCTTCCCATGGCTAAACCTTCCCGTTCTCTCCTGCAGGCACTTTTGTATAAGCAATAGTAACCTCTGCTGCAACCACTTCTAAGATACAATGTTTTACCCTTGAGGCTTTTTGCTCTTCTCTTCCGTCCTCCCAACTCTCACAGAGTTGGGAGTGCACAGCCTGTCCCCAGACAAGGGGGCCTTAGAGGACACCTTCAGACAAACATGCTGAGGTCTGAAATGGGAGCATGGGCTTCTCTAAGAGTTCAATCAGTGCATGCCAGTTTGTTATGTAATGTATGTTACACCCATCTCATCCTGGCAAGGATGGTAACTTTAAGGCTTCTCTGAGCTTTTACAGAGTGAGTTCAAGGCTAGCCTGGGCAACGTAGTGTAGTGTGACTGTTTCAAAATAAAAAGTAAAAACTAGGCTCTGCCTCAGCTCTCTCACCCAGCAGACCAGCTTGGTAAAGGGAATGAAACTGCCAGAGATGCCACAGCGGACTGATTCAACAACTATGTCATTGAATCAACAACTGTGGTGCTCGTTGATGATTTTGTACAAACTCAGCTTCATTCCTGTAGGCTTCTCTGGAACTCAGCTCTGCAGTGCTCTGATCTGCTCATGTATTTTAGAGGTGGGAGACCAGCTTAGCCCAGCACTTAGTGCCCTGTTGACTCCTTACAATAGAGATTTCCCTTTCTTTCTTTTCTTTCTTTCTTTTTTTCTTTCTTTCTTTCTTTCTTTCTTTCTTTCTTTCTTTCTTTCCTCTCTCTCTCTCTCTCTCTCTCTCTCTCTCTCTCTCTCTCTCTCTCCCTTCCTTCCTTTGTTTTATTTTTAATATGTAACACTTCATGAATTTTCATGTCATTCTTGTGCAGGGGCCATCCTAATCTTCTCTGTATCCTTCCTTCCAATTTTAGTATATGTGCTGCCGAAGTGAGCACGATTTTTTGCTTTCTTACCCGTCTACCGCCTTCTCCTGTTCCCTGCCACATCCTGGTCATGCATTTATTTTGCCCACTCTTGGTCAAATTAACTGAGCATCCACAGCTTTGTAGTTTCATTTTCTGTGACTCGAATCTCCCCTTTCTCTATTTGCTCTGTGTTCTCTGAGCCTGTTGTTAATTACATAGTTCCCTAACAGAAGCGATGGAATGCCCCCCCCCCCAGTATAGTAGGTCATGCAAGGATTACTTTTCTTTTACTCATTCCTCTTTGTCTCTTCATCTTGTTACTGAAACCCAGGCTTTTCACCCTCCAGGCTTCTGCACTGTCCTGGTGAGGCAGATTTTGAAGTTGAGTCATTTCATTTGGGAACAGGTGTGAACTTGTGCGAGCTATAGGATGAGACTAGACATGTCTCCTTTCCATAGATTATAATTATGATGAGTCCTTACAATGGCTTGCTTGTATTCCTATTCAAGTTTTCAATCAACAGTTCTTCCCACCATAGATGAATTGATAAAAAATTTGGTACATAAACAGAATGCAGTTCAGCTCTAAAGAAAAATAAAATCACAAAATTTATAGAAAAATGGAGGGACTTAGAAGGTATAATATTAAGTGAGGTCACACAATCTGAGAAAGAAAAAACGTGAGTCTTCTCCCTAATATGTGGATCCTATGCGTATGCACACAAGTGCACATAAGGTATAACATATAGAAATGCACATAATCCTATGCATATGCAAACAGATGTGCATAAGGTATAACATATAGAAATGCACATTATCCTACACATATGCAAACAAATGCACCTAACGGTACAAAATGACATGTAGAAAGGACAACAAGAAAGCAGGGGGCGCTGTGAGGTGTAAGGGTCACCAGCATCCAGGAATTCAAGACCAGCTTGGCCATCATGGCAGGAGCACATCCCCCAACCTCAAGTGGCTGCCACACCTGGCCATCATTCTGCTTTCCAAAGATAAAGGTCCTTGGCACTAGAGAGATGATTCAGAGTCTCTATTGCCATGATAAATGCCACAACCAAATTAACACACGGAAGAGGAGCTGGCTTACAGTTTCACATAACACAGTCCATCGCTAAGGGAAGTCAGGGCAGGAACGGAGGCAGAGACCGTGGAAGCATGCTGCTTACTGGCCTGCTCTCCCTAGCTTGTTCCCTTTGCTTTCCCATACACCATGGGACCGCTTGCCCAGGGCTGATACTGCCCACAGTGGCCTGAGCCCTCCCACATCAGCCTCTAATCATGAAAATGCCCCACAGGCTTGTCTACAGGCCAATCAGGTTGCAGCTTTTTCTCACCTGAGGTTCTCTCTTCCCAAGCGACTCGAGCCTGTGTTAAGTTGACACAAAACTAGCCCGATGTAAGCTTTGAGCAGAGCATTGAGCCCGATGTGAGCGTTGAGTATTGAGCCCGATGTGAGTATTGAGTCCATATATCTTAAAGAAAGGCCCAAAGGGCCGAAGAGATGGCTCAGTTACTGAAGTGCTTGGTGCTTGCTGCACAGATGCGGTCCCTGCCACCCATCCCCAGAACTTGCGGGGGGGGGGGGGGGGGAAAGGCCAGTTATGGTCATACTGAAATCTCACCACCAGGGGGGCAGAGGCGGGGAGATCCTGGGGCTCCCTGGCCAGCTAGCTTTCCTAATTGGTGAGACTCAGGTCTCAGTTAGAGACCCTGCCTTAAAAGGAAAAAGAAAGAAAGAAAGGAAGAAAGAAAGAAAGAAAGAAAGAAAGAAACAAACAAACAAACAAAAACAAACAAAAAAAAAGAAAAAAGAAAAAAGAAAAGAAAAAAGAAAAGATTAGCGTAACAGTCCTTGAGGCAGAGGACCCAAGATTGACTTCTGGCACACACACACACACACACACACACACACACACACACACACACAGATACATGTACCTGCACACACATGAATATCTAACTCCATCCTGCAAAGGAGGGCTAGGCTTTTAGATAGCAGTTCTTATGCAAAATAGGAGTTTGGGTTATTTAAATATAAGATTTCTGCTCCTTCTCTGGCTGAGCTGTTGGAAAGAATTGAGTGAAGCCCACTGAAGACTCGGGAGAGGTGGTAACAATCAGTCCCTGCATTTTCCCAGTCAAAGGGGAAACCCCTCCGATTGCTCCTCCAGCATGGATCCATCGCTGGGAAGGATTGAGCACAACCAGTCCAATCTTTTTTCATGGTCTCTCTGTGCTCTTAAAGGTCACCTTTCAGGGAAGGCGGTCTTCAATAGAACCTCTGCTGTATCTGGGAGCTCACTACAGGTTTTTCTTGTTTGTTTCATTTCTGCAGGGTGTGCTCGGAGAAGCTGGTGAGCTGGGTTCCCAAGGAGAGCCTGGATATCCAGGCCCACAGGTTGTATGGAGAACTGGGTTTTAATCTAAGGGTATTTGCTTGAAATCTTTTCTTTGTGTGACAGAAATCTGAATCAGAATGCCCTAAAGGAAGCTTCCTGAGCCTTACCAAAGCAAATTGCATAGCCCCTCTTTTGGGAAGGCCAAACCACAATACTGGTATTGATCAGACTTCTGGCTACTAGCCAGCGTGTTAGCATTAATTCATTTAATCCACAGTTGGGGTGTTAAGTGGGGTTATCAGTCCATTTCACAGGGACAGAATGGAGAGGAGGATGAAGAGGGTAAGCAAACTGGCTGAGTCACACTGCAAGTGACAGACTTGCAACTGGGAACTTAAGCACTGGTGCTCTTTTTGTTTGTTTGTTTGTTTGTTTGTTTGTTTTTTGTTTTTTTTTGAGACAGGGTTTCTCTGTGTAGTCCTGGCTGTCCTGGAACTCACTCTGTAGACCAGGCTGGCCTCAAACTCAGAAATCCACCCGCCTCTGCCTCCCAAGTGCTGGGATTACAGGCGTGTGCCACCACGCCCGCTCTTGCGTCAATGCTCTTAACGAGCGCCTCTGGAACTCTGACTCCACTCATCCCTAAGTAGAATTTAATTCATTAGAATTGTATTTCAACAGCAAAGTGTTTGCTGGGTATCTGTTACACATGGGGCTCCCTCTTAGAACAAGACAGGTTCTACCCTTCAAGGGATTCAGTCCAGTGAGCGGTTGCAAACCCCAAGTGACAAGAGGAAACTTAAATTTCAAAACAGCTCTTTTGGAATCCTCAAAGGAGAGGCTAAACCTACATTTTATGGTCCTTCAACTATTCCTCTTAGAAAGCAAAGTATTTCCAAGTTCCCAGCAATGGAAGAACTCTAAACTGACAAGAAAATTCACTCACATTGAGTCCTCTCCCCATCATTAAAAATCCAGCGAGTGCCAGTTGAGATTGGAGAAGCTGCTTGCCAATGCCAGATGACAAGGACACTCGAGAGAGAAAAAGAGTAATCAGAGTGTGATTAGAGTGTGTTTGCTTTATGATGGAAAACGGCTTCGGGTGGAAATAACGAAGAAGCCTGTTTTTCCCATTTTCTCTTTGATCGCTAGCCCATTTCAAATTCGGACCCCGCCCCGCTACTGTCCTGTCCCCTGCTCTGTCTTGTGTAGTCACCAGATTCTGCTTTCTTTGAAAGACATGCACATCGTGTGGAAAGCCACAAGGGAGATAATCAATAGAAACTGTCCTCCGTTTTCTCACCTCCCCACTGGGCTGTGGGGGTGATGGTCTGTTGAAACAGATAATCGTCAATACCTCACCTGGGAGAGTAGAAACCCAGATCAATGCTTCTATTAGGAAAGCATCTCTCAGAAAAAACCTGAGAAAAATTAAAGTGTCGAAATCAGTCAAGCAAAATAGACTAGAGGGACAAACAAGGAACTCCATCCCCCCCACCCCCCACAGCAACAGAGATTGGGCCATTTAAATGCACCCCTGGTTCTTGGAAGGGTAACAGCTGAGATCTGGCTATAGGGAAAGGTTCCTTTCTAATGAGAAGGACATCATAGCTGCTACTCTAGGCCCACTCTGTTGATTTCAAATTAGTTGGGTGGCTGAAACTGAAAACAACTCCTTTGAACTTCAGGACTCAGCAGATCCTTCTGGAAAGATTGCTAGAAACATAGATGTTGAGGACCTGTGTCCTCCATTGTAGGCAGTTGAGGGCTTGTGTCTTCCATTGTAGACAGCTGAGTGTAGAATGAATAGCCATGAGCTCTTCAGAGTGTAGACACCCCCCGACTCAGATTGGTAGATGGCACAGTTCTTTCTGGGTATAGACACACGGGATATGCGGGGCTGTATAAAAATCAATTGACTTTCAATGTCTCTTTTGGAACAGGGACCCAGAGGAAGGCAAGGACCACCAGGATTTTTTGGTCAAAAAGGGGATCCGGGTGCCCAGGTAAGTATGTGAGGCAAATAGCTGCAGTCTAGCTGCTGATTAGAAATGGCAGATTCCTGCCTTGAGGAGTCACAGTGAGAATCCCTTGTTCTGGGGTCTGTGGGTACTATAGATTTCCAGAACATCTGGTTTGACGAAGTTGGCGTTGGTATCAGCCATGCGCCCCCTTCATTCTGGGTACACGGTGAACAATAAATTCAGGTTTTGAACCTCACAAACATTTACTACAGCTGCTGATTACTCAGAGTGCAAGACCAAGTGACAGTGTCATACAGGAAACAGGCTTAAGTTGACCATTCCTCATGAGGATACACAGGCATGCTTGACTGTGTAGATAGGCCAAAGATGTTCCGGGAGACCTAAGGACTGTTTTTTCAAATAGTAAGTAGTCAAATGGCCTCTAGCTTGGGCCTTCCCAGGGCCTGTTCCACTGTCCATCTAATGTCTGTGGCCAGTGGAAAGGTCAGAGAGACTGGTCATCTGGTCAGGGTGGCTTCCTAAGGACAGGAGCATTTGCCACAGCATAAGGCAACAGGACTTGATTCAGGTCCTTGGTCTCTGTCCAGAGAGACTCAAAACAGCAGATTTGAGGTCCGAACTATGGCCTAAGTCTTTCTCTGGGAAACAAACACTAGCTTGCTGTTTTTAAAGCCTTTAAAGCACATTTGTTTGTTTGTTTACTGAGACAGTAAACTCACTATATCATTCTAGCTGGCCTGGAAGCCACGGAGACTTGTCTGCCTCTGCCTCCCCAGAGTTGTGCATATCACAATGCCTGGCTAACCTGTTATTTAAAAACATTCTCGTTGTGATATTGTAAATCTCATTTGAACATGTTTCCAGTTTAGAGCAGATAAGAGCCTAAGCTTTAGTTTTCCTCATCTTTTTGACCAGGTCCCTTCCCAGAGTGTATAGATAACCCTCCCCTCTTCATCCCCTTCTCTCAGAGTGTATAGATAAGTCTCCTCACCTCTTTCTCAGTGTTTGATTCTTGCATAGTAGACTTTGTGCTTCCTCCCAGCCTCCCCCAGCCTAGAGTTTATCTGTGTCTGCTTTGCATTTTGCATGATGGAAGATAAAATGAACTGGGTGGAGCTTTAAAAGCTCACCTCCCATATCCATGCCAATTCTCTTGTTCTGTATGAAGATGCAAGGAAATGCTCTGTTTCTGTAGATAACATCGCAGAGGTTCCAGGAGACTAAATGACTTGCCGTCCAGACAGAAAGTGATCAGACTAGCCTCTGACTTGGGTCTTTAGGTGGTTATTCATGAGCACAGTGATAATTCCAGACCATTTTGATCTTGACTAATAGTGGGATGAGATCCCAGTGAAGCCATCAGTAGCTGAGAATGTCATGGAGTAAAAGCTCACTTAATAGATTGACCTACCAACATTGTAGCTTAGCAAATACAGCACTGTAGAGAATCAGTTGTTGACCCTGGTAGCTGCGTGGTGATGGATCATTGCTGGTATCCAGCATCACAAGACAATACTGCATCTAGTATGATTAGCCCAGGGACAGGTCAAAATTTCAAAATTTAAAGTATGGGTTTTGCCGAATGCTTACAATTTTCTTCTATTATAAAGTAAAAAACAAAACAAAAGTTGTTAGTCAAATGACTACAAGTCATGGGCCATCTGTAGTAAGAGAGTGATGACTTTGGTCATGATATCTTTTCAGGGGAATCCTGGGCCTCCAGGGCCAAATGGCTCAAAAGGACCAGATGGACCCAGAGGATTGAAGGTGAGTGTCAGGGAACACTCTTGGTTATGTTACTCTTGGGTACTCTACATGTGTCACTCTTGGATACTCTATGTGTCTTAGTCTTGGCTACTCTATGTGTGTCACTCTTGGCTACTCTATGTGTCTTAGTCTTGGCTACTCTATGTGTGTTACTCTTGGCTACTCTATGTGTGTTACTCTTGGATACTCTATGTGTGTTACTCTTGGATACTCTATGTGTGTTACTTTTGGTTATGACTTGGTTATGTCTTTGGGCTAATCTTTCCCTGTCATGTGATCATTTCCAGCATGTTTATAATATTGTTGATGAAGTTATGAACCAACCACCTTTTAGCTTATAGCTAGATAGATGCATACAAAGAAGGAAATTATAAAATCTGACCTATGGAGAAGTGGCTCACATATATCAGGAGGCAAAGGTGTACTGACAGAGAATAAACACGGGCTCACTGTAGGCATGTGTACTCATCAGGACAGACTGCTAGTGCATTTATAATTAGCTTTATTTAATGCATTCATATATAAATACACATAATTTTAAGTCTAGCTTCTGTGTCTGAGAGAAATCATGCAGTATCTGTAAGTGTGGCTTTCCCCCCTTAACTATCTGGTAACATAATGAGTTATGGTTGCACCATTTTTTTCCTGCAATATGGTGATTTAATACTTTTACAGCTGTATCTAATTCCACTGTGCATTTTTATCCCATTTCCAGAACAAGCCTTAACAAACCTGGTGAAGGTAACAGGTTTTAAAAAGGCTAACCAAACAGTCTCTAAGAAAATGGCACAAAGATTCAGAAACTCATGGGAGAAAATTAATTTCATCTCTCCTTTCTATTACAAGGGAGAACTCGGTCCCGCAGGAGAAAGAGGCCCACGGGGTCAGCAAGGGCCAAGAGGGCAGCCTGTAAGTCTCGTCTCTCTGCTTTGAATTCCTGATTGAATGCCTTATCTTTCTCTTGTTTGGTATGTGTTCTTGCTGCACATAAAACATGTGCTCAGTGATTTACACTTGGGTTTACCAATGTGACATGATAGCTTGAGCTGTTGAGGAGTTAGCCAAAGGTTCATAAGTTCCACATAAATAAAGAACCCAAAAATGTGTTAGATTTCTTTTCCCTTCTTGTTGTTGAAGAGGGAAGTGTCTGTGAGCCTCTTCTATTTGATAAGGAAGTTTCTTAAGTATCTGAGTCTTTGGGGACCAATGAGATGCTCAGATAAACTAAAATCAAAACAAAACAATACTTTGTGAGTCTGTGTCTGTGGACATGTGCGTGCATGCGTGCGTGTGTGTGTGTGTGTGTGTGTGTGTGTGTGTGTGTGTATATACATGTGCTTTTTGTGTATGTGAGCATTTCATACAATGGCATGTATGTGGAGGTCAACCTCGGGTGGTGGTCTTCATTTTTGGCTTTTATAATAATATCTATTTTACATGTATGGGTGTCTGTATGTATTTTGGTATACCACATATTTGCCTTGTGCCTGTGGGGGCCAGAAGAGAGTGTGGATCCCCTGGAACTGGAGTTTAAATGATTGTAAGCCTCCACGTGGATACTGTGGACTGAATCCAGACCCTCTCTGCAGGAGCAGCCAGCGCTCTTAACCTCCAAGCCATCTCTCCAGCCCCTTAGCCTGGTTTGAGGCAGGATCTCCTTGGTTTTTATATCTGTGTGAGGCAGCCCAGATAGCCATGAGCTCCACTTCCTGCTGGGAGCACTGAGACTGAAGATCGTGCTACCACATCTGGCTTCATCCGAGTTCTAGGGATTTAAACCCAGGTCCTTATGGCTGTTCAGGAGGTGCTTTACCTGCTGAGCCATTTCTCCCAGCACACAGACCCAATTTTGAAGATACCGAATAAGAATACTTAGCTAGAATTGTTAGCTTTTCAGAGTATGAGTTTAATTATCCAGAGCATAGGAATAACTTTGGAGACCAATAATCATGAACAATTTCTTCCTACAAATGAAACCTTCAAAGGCTGCGGTCTTGGTTTTTCACATTCACTGATCTATATTCAGGCAGAAGGTCATTATTTTATATGACTATTTTTCAGCTCACTGCTTCTCTGCAGTTCACTTTCTATAAGAGCAGAGCTGTCTTCTGGAGATCTCTTCCATCAACAGTTAGGAAGGGCCTATAAAGGTGCCCCACCTCCCTGCAATTCTGCACTGAAATTGCATTTGTTGGGAAGGAGAGACACCTGAAGCAGACCCAGGAGGCTTAAATTAAAATGTACAAGGAGAGAGAGAGAGCAGAACTGGGTGCTGTGAAACGGACTGTGAGGCAGACAGTGCCCTGTGCCCATCCGCTGAAAAGGTAGCTGGTAAAACGGGGACACTAAAATTGTGTGGGGATAGCATAGAGCTTATGTCCCTTAACACCCTCACCTGTCTGTCTGCCTGCCTGCCTGCCTGTCTGTCTGTCTGCCTGCTTGCCTGTCTATTACCTATTTATTTATTTATCTATGTCTCTATATATCTATCAATCATCTGTATGTATGTATCTCTTTATCAATTATCTATCTATCTATCTATCTATCTATCTATCTATCTATCTATCTAACTACCATCTATCCTCTCCTTCTCTCCCCACTCCCTTCCCCCCTGAAAGCGAGGGAAGGCTATCCTTCTTAGAGGCAGCATTTCAGGACCGCACAGGCCTGAAGACCTACATTTGAGTCTCTAGAACTCAGGTAAAGCTAGATGGTAGCACACATCTTTAATCCCAGCACTTTCTCAAGTTTCCAAACCCAGGCCTTGGTCTGTCCCTGGAGCTGCAGGCATGGATGCTCTGTGAGTCTTCAGGAGGGAGAAGACAGAGTGACAGCCAGCCAATGGCACCTTCCTCCCCTCAGGATTCAGCTTCCCCCAACCCCAGCCACTTCCCTGACTTCGCTTTCTTTTGTGTGTTAAATATTTCCTAACGCGGCCACAGGAAGGCTTGGCGTTTTCCTTTCTGATGATCTACTTGATCTAGAAACAGTTTCTGGTCACATCCCCCGACCCCAAGGCACCACAAGGGTCTGAATTCACTCTTTATGATAGACACTCATGATCTGGAGGTACAGGTGTTCAGACCTCTTGTAATGTGCCAGTGCATGCACGTGTGTATGCATGCATGTATGTGTATGCATGTGTATACGGAGATAGGGTCTCACTGGTCTCAGTGAACCCAGTCTAGACCAGACTCTCAGCCATCCTGTTTGGGCTTTCTGAAAACCGGAAACAGTGTGAACATGTTCACCAGATGGTGAGCACATCTGTGAACACTCTTGCCAGCAGCCAGGTAGGCGACACTGTCATGGTCTCCTAAGGTGTTGAGCCCCATTCCCTCCAATGTCGTGTTTATCCTGTGAAGGCCCTCTCCCAGTCTTCGACACCCCCTCCCCGCCTCTTCCCCTGCTTTCTTACTTTGTTGGCTTTTCCAGCGGTCTGGGTATTGTCATCAGCCATGAGTTGGTCTGGGTGAATCTACAGTCAATTCATTCTGTGTTATTTTCTTAGGGTCTTTTTGGTCCAGACGGACACGGTCATCCGGGAAGAAAAGGCAAGAAGGTGAGCTCCTGCTGAGAGCATTCCAAGATTTATTTTATTTTATTTTTTTGAGTTTTACTAGAATACAGTGACTGAAGAGGTATGCCAGGGATTTTTAAATTCTTATTTATTTTTATTTTTTTGTTTTTTTAATGATAGCTTGACAGACTCCTCCTCCCTGAGGAGTCAAAGGCTGGCCCCGTCCCCCACTCCCCCTCCTTTCTCCCTTCACATGCCTTCTCTACACTCACAGGCTCCCAACGATAGATTCAGTCAGCTGCAGGTGAAGACATCTGAGGACATTCTGCATGTGGACCGAACGTGTTAACTCTTGTTACCCCCCTAAATAGCACAAGGCGATGCCTGTTTCATAGCATCTGGAGTTGTAGGTATTCTGTGTCACCTGGAGACTGAAGTCTAGTGGAGGGTGTGCAGATGTCACATGTATGTGCTGGGCAGTACCATATTACATCAGGGCGTTGATGTGCCCTGTGGGGGATACTGGAATCAACCTTCTGAAGATATTGAGGGGCAGCTGTAATTCCTTATTTCTTTAAAAAAATACATAATATTTTAACTTTTTAATCTGAGAATTTCCTACTCTGGTTTTATTCCCTCCTCCCATCTCCCCACTCCAGCTCCTTGAAGATCTCCTTCTAACCTTGTCTCCTTTTCCTTTCAAGTCTTTAAAACTTACCGAGTCTGCTTATCCCTGCCCATGTGTATGTGGGGGCATCTACTGGAGTTATAATTTCTAGGTGATAGTGGTGGTGAATTGTAAAAACTATTTACGAATTGTTGACCTCTGGGATTGAAATGTGGCCTCTTGATGACCTTCTTTCTCAGAGCAACGTTGAGGAAAAATGTAATCACCTGGCACTGAACGTTGTATAAACATGTTCAATATATAGAGAGAGCTGTACACCTAAAGAAAACTGGTTTTCCTTCTAGTGGCCATCAACTTAAAAGTTCCTCAGCTGGGATGGGGGGACTTGTGTCACTTCTCAACACATATGCTGTTGTAGTGCCAGGGAAGTGTTAGTGACTCCCTCCCCCCTCCAAACCAGACAGGAGCCCATCCGATGCAAATGACAGCAGGGCCTTTATTTGAACTAGCTTGGGCCCCTTAACCCACCACATACATGCAGGATAGTTTTGGTGGAGAGGAGCCCTGAATATCTTTGGCAGTAAGGCTGTATAGAAAGCAGAAAGTGGGGGGAGGGGGGAGTGTTACTAGCCTGGCAGGCATCTAATTGGAGAGCTACTGTGGCCTTTAGCATAACTGGCTGGTGCTGGGAGTCAAACCATAAACTTCATTTCTGCTTCCCTCTGCATTGGTGCTTGTTAGGCAGGGGCGGGCTTGTTGGCAATTAACTTGGAAAGGCTGGATTATTGGGGAAAACTAACCTGGAGATGCTGGTCTGTTGAGGTTATCCTGGAAACTGGAGCTAGGCTTGGGTTTTGTTGTGGGGTAATTTGGAAACTAATGCCAGGTGCCTGCCTGTTAGTTTATCTGAGTTCAAGTTTTCTAAAATGGAGTCTGAACTTAAAAGATTTGGTCTCTCACTATAATATTTACTTATCTGTGTGTGCAAGAGCACTGTGCCACATGCGTACATAGGAGTGAGGACTGCTTGCTAGATTAGTTTTTTTCCCTTTACTGCCTTTGGTCTCAGGGACTGAACTTAGGTCACAGGCTTGGTGGTGAGTGTCTTTCCCCCACAGGACCATCTTACCAGCTCAGTTAAAAAATATTTGTTTGTTTATTTATTTAAAACTCTAGGTTTTATTTCCCTCCTGGTCCACTCTCCAACTGTTTCGCATCCTGTACCTCTTTCTCTGCCCCCTCTCTCCATGAGGATGTCCCCACCCCACCAGATCTCTAAACTCCCTGGGGCCTCCAGTCTCTCGAGGGTTAGGTGCATCTTCTCTGACTAAACCCAGACCCTGCAGTCCTCTGCTGTGTATATGTTGGAGACCTCATATCAGCTTCACCAGCTCCTTTTTAATTCCCTGGCCCCCTTTCTGGAATCCTGGTCCATCTCTGAGATGATATCTTCTTCTTTGGTCATTTGCTTCTTTGGGAATGCAAGTTCTGTGGGGGTTCACTGCTGAGTCCTCAGTGAGTACAGGACCACTTGGCAAACAGCAAGAGTTAACTAAATGCCTGTGGGATGGAGGATCATTCTGAAGCATGCCCGTGCCTCTGACAGTTCGATGCTGCATTCTAACACTCAGCTTGATGCCCCTACCTTGCTTCCTGTCGGTGCAAATCTCAGGGGCTTTAAACTGAGGAATAAAATGCCCAAGAAGGAAGTTTCATTAGACTCTGCATCAAAGATGCTGAAAATTGTAACAACTATTTATAAATTGTTGATCTCTGGAATTAAAATGTGGCCTCTTGATGACATTTTCTTCTTTCCCAGAGGAATGTTGAGGAAAAACTTAATCACCTGGCACTGAACATTATCTCATCATTTCTGACCCTAGGGTGAACCTGGATTCCCTGGCTATCCTGGTGTGCAAGTAAGAAGAGATCTCTGTGGGCCTGGCAACTGGTAGGCACTGTGTGTCATACGTGCACAGATCTTTCTTCACATTCACAACCCTGCTTTCTGCCTTGTTAAGGGAGAAGATGGTAACCCAGGCCGTGGAGGAGAGAAGGGGGCCAAGGGAATCCGAGGGAAGAGGGTAAGAACTGAACGGTCATCTGTGGTCATCACAGGTGAAGACAGGGCTAGGCTATCCTTGACCAGTCAGTACACAAGCACGAACACACACACACACACACACACACACACACACACACACACAAGCGGCTATCTTGGTGACTCTAGGGAAATTTGGAAGGACATTGTCACAGACAGTCCTTTTAAACAAGTGTGGTTTGTCTGAGTCTTCCCCAAGATTCTTTGGGACTAGATTCTCAAGAACATAATTTCTGTCTTGGACTTTGAGTCTAGTGTGCTTAATTGAGTCTCCTGTTAAGAACCCATTCCTTCAGGTTCTATAGGATTATGATTTTTTTTTAATTCTTTTTTTTTTTTCAGACAGTCTCAGATAGCCCATGCTGGCCTTGAACTTGTTATGTTAAGGAAGGTCTGCCTTGAATCCCTGATCTTGCTTCCGGTACTTCCTAAGTGTGCCACCATGCCCAGCTATAAAGATTGGATTTTGAGCCACAGTCAGTGGTAACTCATTTTAAAAAGAGTAACTCTGTGAATATTAGGATCTGGATAGTGCTTTGCTGATAGACATTAGAGAGTGAGCTTTGGCCTGGTTAGATGGCTCTGAGGTGTTCTCGTTTCTGTGACTGTGATAAACACCATGAACCAAAAGCAAAGGGGAGGAAAGGGTTTGTTCTGCTTATGCTTCCAGGCCATAGTCCAGCCATCACTGAGGGAAGTCAGGGCAAGAGCTGACGCTGAACCAGGGAGGACTGCTCTTCCTGGCTTGCCCTACATGGCCTGCTCAGTTTGCTTCCTTATAGAACCCAGGGCCACCTGCCCAGGCACGGCATGCCCATATCAATCATCAATCAAGAAAATGCCCCACAGACTTGCCTCGGGGCTAACCTAATAGGGACATTTTCTCAGCGAGGGCCCTTTTCCCTTTGACCTGAGCTTCTGTCACGTTGGCAAGAACTAACCAGCACTGTGGGTTAAGGCACTCACCACCGAGCCCCGCAACTGAATTTGATCCCCAGTACCCAGGTGGTAAAAGGGATTTCTATAAGTTGTCATCTGATCTCCACATGTGCACCATGGTCTGTCTGTCTGTCTGTCTGTCTGTCTGTCTGTCTCTCTCTCTCTCACACACACATGCATGTACACACACACAAATAAATAAATGTAACTTAAAAATGTTTAAAGTAAAGCATTCTGGAACAGGACATGAACTTGTGTTCAGAGCAGAGTGGAGGGAGGGACAGAAAGCATAGGTTTTCCTTGGACTCAGTAACTGGTGGTTTTATTTGCTGGAAAGATCCTAAAGACTATTGGATCCATGCTCGCTCAGCTCACAGCTGCTTATGGTTACTCTGATCAGTTAACTTCTCTTTCTACTTTCAAATAAAAAAGAGGAGGCATTGATTCAATCCAGATAATCGGTGCTGGTTTACTTCGATTACCTGGAATGTGAGCAGTGAGCCCCCGGCCACCTCAGATTGTCTTTGAGACACGGAGGCCCAAAGGCGCTAGGGGAATTTTTCCCTTCTCCGCTGTCAGATGCTCTATGCAGACCTTGTTCATTCTGTTTATCACATGTCCTTGAGACTTAACCTTGAGGGTTAATTTGTCTTTTAAGGCTCTGCATGCGCTGTGTGTGTGTGTGTGTGTGTGTGTGTGTGTGTGTGTGTGTAATCCATGGACAAGCTGGGGTTAGACAGGTGGGCTAGAAGGGATTTGTTTGGTTCTCTTAAAGCCTCCCTATCTCTCCATGGATACATAGTTCACAGGGGCAGACTCATGGGTCTTAGGTATGAAGCAAATTGAAGTTTTGGGAGGACCAGTTCTCATAGCCAACAGGGAAGCTTATTCCTTTGGTTTCTTTGTTGTAGGGCAATTCTGGATTTCCTGGGCTTGCTGGAACTCCAGGTGACCAAGGCCCACCAGGAAAAATGGTAATGAGTACCCTTTCCTTTTTTATTTTCAACCTTGTACCAAGATGAGAAAGAGCTTGCTAAGAGGCCTCACTGAAGAAGAAACACACATCTGGGACATTGAGCAGGTTCAAGGGAACTGGCAAATTGCTTAGTAAATACTAACCTCAAACCCTACACAGCATTCTAGATGTACTTTTTCTCTGAATATAGAGGTGCTCTTGGAGTGGCTAGAGATTTATGGATCTTTAACTACATAGATTAATATATGAAACTTACCAGAGAACAGAGCTTATCAATGTAAACATGATGACCAACACATAAAGCTGGAAGGAACTCACTAAATATCCATCCATATAATCTTGACTGAACTGATAATGTTGCAAGACTAGAAGAATTTTTTAGACTACACTGGGATGAAGACAGACTCTGAAGATTTGCCCTATGCCCTGTTTCAGAGACAGGATGGTATGGCTTGCTTCCCTGTGAGAAACCACTGACCACAAGCAAGTTGGGGAGAAATGGGTTTATTTGGATTATAGGTTATTACAGCCTAGCATTGAGGGAAGACAGGGCAGGGTTTCAGGGCAGGAAGGAACTTGATGGCCAGAATTGAAGCAGAGACCGTAAAAGAATGCTGCTTACTGGCTTGCTGCCCCGCCTAAGATGGTAACATCCCAGGCCCATCTGTTTAGTGGTAATACTACCCACAGTTGGTTGGGACCTTCTTTAACTATTGGCAATGAAGAAAATGCCTCATAGACACGACCATAGACCAATCTGAGACAATTCCTCAACTGAGTTCATCCTTCTGAGATATGTCAAGCTTTGTATTAAGTTGATAAAAACTAGCCGGTGTGTGTCTGCCATTCTGTGAAGGGGGCATCAGCATGTCCCTCACTGGAGTTCAAGGTTTTTACTAGAATCAGCTAAGTCAGCAAAACCAAACATCACAGAGGTAGTTCATAGTCATCTGATGATAAAGTGCTGATTCATTGGGTTTCAGTACAGTGACCTGCACAAGGCTACACGTTACCACCATGTAAAGTCTATACAAAGACAAGGACTGGCTAGGCTCCCAGAGGGGCTGGAGGCAGACAGTGGTAATGGGAAGGCTTCTGGGAGGGGTCCTTCACTATGAGGGCAGAGACGGGGTGGGGCTACGCGGCCTGGAAGAGCAGGAACAGGGGAGATACCAGGATGTAACTTTCGAGTAGCTTGTGGTAGGACCTGGGAACTTGAATGGTTTCAAAATTACCCGGTCTTCCAAGAGTCCATGTCCTGTCCTCCTGGACTTCCTGGATCCTGAGGTTTGGGATGCACTTTGTCCTCCTGACTGGGCTAGGCAGAACTCCAGGGCCAGGAGAGGAGGACAGCGAATGCGCCCTGTGAACACACAGCATCTCCAGAATCCGCAGTTCTAAGCATGTTTCTGTTCTTTCCAGGGCCTCAAGGGCTCAAAAGGCTTGGCAGATAGGAAGGTAGGTGGAGACTCCTAATTTGAAAGTTCACCCATTTTAGAACATAAATCTTTCTATACCCCCAAAGCAAGATTTGTTAATCTTAAAGCTTCTTAATTTTTTCTTTTATACATTTCGTTAAAACTTTAAGTTTGCAGATTCTTCCCCCAGAAATGTCACTATAAAATTAGAATAATATTTTAAATATTAAATGACACAAAAGAAAATATCTGGAAGCTACCTTCTTTCTGAAGAATGCTCTTCTGTAAAGCTAAAAACACTGCTTATAAAGCTATGCATTTTTAATACACCGATTCATAGACTAGCACAGACTTTCATGTCTAATGGGGCACTCCAAGAATAATATCAGCAGTGACGAGGAATGCTTTCTCCCAAGTGCACAGAGACTGTTAGGTGGGGTTGCAGGAAGTGGAAACAACCGAAGCACAGGAAGAGGCAGGGTCTGAGGTGGTGGGGGGAACAGAGGAGAGAGGGAAGGCTTCTAACTACAGGCTTTCCCACCCACTCCCTGGTTCCTGAATAGTGACTCTGAGGCTCATTATTTATTAATAAATTATCTAGACCTTACATTGGGCTTGTTCCCGACTAGCTCATAACGTATATTAGCCCTTATGTTATAATATACTTATATTAGTAGTTTATGCTACTCTGTGCCTGCCACATGGCTAGTTACCTCTCCTCAGTGTCGTGTATCCAACGTCCCCCAAGTCCTGGTGGGGAGTCCTCCTACCTGACTATATCCCAGAGCTCCTTTCTCTCTGTCAGATGTCCCTCCTTCTAATCTTACTTCAGTGTATTGGCCATTAGATGTTGATTGGCAGGTGATGCTTCCACACAGTACACAAGAGGTGATCCTTATAAGGGATAAAAACAAACAAAAGAAGAGGTAGAATTCCTGGGGTCAGGTTATGGAGGTACCTGTCTCAGCAGCCATTCTGAAGAAGTCAAGCAAATACTTCTATAAAAATGCATACATTGACAGCAGTCCCCAGTAGTCTCTCCTGAGATTCCTGGATTTCAATATTCCTCATCAGATTTGATCCCATTGATTTGAGAGGTAGATTACAAAGTAAAATAGTCTACCCTACCTACCTATCTCAGCATGACATATAAAATCCTTTAACTGTTTTAAAGTAGTGCCTGGATCCAGAAATAATATCGTTAGGTGGTAACATCAGCTCTTAACCATGTTGTGGTTTTCTGTTGCGTATTTAAGGGCTTCAGCTAGGTACTGACCACATGCACACACCATTTCAAGTCATGACAATGAAACCCGCTCTACATTAAATGCTTATTTCCTCTCCCTGCCTTTCTCCATCTCTCTACAGCCTTGTGAAATTGTTGATTTCGTGCGAGGAAACTCCCGTAAGTCATTTGGGAGGTGGCGGTGTGGGTGTGGATCAAGGACTAAGGACATAAGTCACCCGGGGATTTGACTGAGCTTTGGGAAGTGGCTTGTCCATTGTAGAAAGATCTTATAGATTGACAGACTGGGCCCAACCTCCCTTTAAGTAAGCCATCTCTCCCTCAGTGGGCTCTGAAATGAAGTATTTTGAAAGGCACACCATCTTAATACTGAAGACTTAATACTGAAGTCCACCATACAAGGCTGGATCCCCCAAATGTAGCCATACTCGCATACCCATGTGCCTCCGTCTTGGTGCATGAAAGAGAACATGGGAAACCCTGTTCTTTTTATTTCAACCAACAGCATTCACGATGACCTTTTGAAAAGAAGCGTGCCCTATTTGGTTGGCATTTCCATTGCTGAAATGGAACTAGGAGCCATTAGGTCTTAGGTCCAGCTTTGTCATTTTGTGCTCTCTTTAAACATGACGGGGTACTCACATCCACAGAGAGCACACATCTCTCCTTACTGGCAATAGGGAAAGAACACTGAGTTGAAAGCTCTTGGTGTAGAATTTTGGGTTTTCTACACAGCCCCTTGCCTTCTCGCTCCTTCTGGCTGCTGTTCAAGGAGAGCCCAGGACCCGTCCTCATGGCAGTCACACAGAGTAATGCTCTCAGCTGGGTGGAAAGGAAGAGCTGGCCGTGTAGAAAGTTAAAACCCCATAAACTGCAGAGCACCACAGGGTCAAAAGCAAAGAGGAAGGCGAGGAAAAAATATTCAGGATGGAAGCAGCAGACTCGCGTGAAGAGCGCTCTGTGCCCTTGCTATGTCACGTCAAGGTTACAGTTGCTGCTGCACAATCATTTTTCTATAGAAGCACAGACTTTGTGGAGAGCGAAATCTAAATGCATAAAAAAACCTTTTGAATTGAAAATAGGTGAGAGACATAAAGAGTCAGAGAAGAAAAAAAATACAAATTAACAATGTACCTGTGAGAATATATTCACCCTCAGTGGAAATTGAAGATTGTCTGTTAAAACTATGATATGCTTTTTATGGTTCTCAAACTGGAAATATATACATGCTTGCTACATATACATATATATATACATATGTAATATATACATACATATGCATATTTACTTATATAGTTCTGATCTTTAGAGACAGGGTCTTGCTAATTAGCATATCTGGCCTGAAACTCCTTATGTATACTTTTGTGGCTTCAATTTTGCAATCCTCCTGCCTCAACCTCCTGAGAGCTAGGAATGCAGGCTTGTACCACCAGGTGAACTAAGGACAATCTTAAATTTTTATGAGCACGTGTTACTCATATATATATATATATGTATATATATATATATATGTATATACACACATGTATATACTTTACATAAGATATACATATATTTGTATATGATTTATATTCTATGAATATATATATACATACATACATACACACACACACACATATATATATATGTATATGACATGTAAAAGACAGCCTTAGAATAGCTTACTGCTATAGTTGAATTTAATTTTAGTTGAATGTAACCAAAGTCCTCAACAATGGGGAAACATGTCTCTCAGGTCACAGCTGAGACATCATCAGTCTGACTTGATGAGGCCTGGGGTGGGCATTCCAGGGGTTCCAGAATGAAGTCTCCTTTTATTTCCTTCTCTCTGTGCGTGGGTGTATGTGTTAGTTGCTATATTTCCCAAATTATCTCAAACTTCAATCACTGAATCTACATATTTCACCCATCCTGGAAGGGACGGAAGAGGCAAAGGGCAAAGGGCAGAGGGCAGAGGGTGCTCTTGCCTCTCTCTTTTAGCCTACCAAATGATGGGTTTCATTAGGATATAAAGATGTTTTTGTGAACTCTTACCATTTTTCTTAGTCTATATTATCCAGAATGTAGTAAGCCAGCTACTACATTTTAGGCAGCTATATATCCAGTCAGAAATTGAGGCCCTATTGTAATGGGGGGAAAAGATGGATCCTGGGCAAGTAGTAGGAGCCTTTGCCATACCAGGGAGGGGTATCTAGAAGGTCATTCGACTTTCTCGAAAGAGGATTTTTTTCAAAGTGGATATGGCTTGAAGATTCCAATACTTCGGGGACTGAGGCAAGAGGATTTTAAATTCAAGGTCAACTTCAGTGACACAGAGAAACTGTCAAGCCAAAAAGTGTCTTTTCTCTTGGACTATAAACTGCCCATACATAGACACTAACAGCGTCTTTTCCCTTCCAGCTTGCTCAAAAGGTAAGCACTGCTCATTGTTTATATAAGCCCCCGCCTGTGCAGCCACAGCTCAAACATCTCAAGTCTGTGCATCCCTGTGTCAAGGTATTTCCAGATGCCCAGCATTCCCAACGGAAGTGGTCTTTGCCTTGGACATGTCCAACGACGTCTTCCAGTCAGACTTTGAGAGGATGAGAAGCATTTTATTATCTCTCTTGATGAAGCTGGAAGTGAGTGAGAGCAACTGCCCCACTGGAGCCCGAGTGGCTATTGTTTCCTACAACACGAGGACAGATTATCTAGTGCGCTTGCCGGACCATCGGGGAAAAGCTGGCCTTCTACAGGCTGTCAGGAAAATTCCCCTGGAACGCTCATCTGGGTCCCGGAACCTTGGGGCCACCATGAGGTTTGTGGCTAGACATGTATTCAAACGTGTACGCTCAGGCCTTCTGGTGAGGAAGGTAGCCGTGTTCTTCCAGGTGGGTAGGAACTACGACACAACCTCTGTCAGCACAGCCATGCTGGAACTCCATGCAGCGGACATTGTTACAGCAGTTGTGACCTTCACAGAAGAGCACAACCTCCCAGAAGCCCTTCTGGTATGTGAGGTGTAGGAAGGTCTGATGGGAGGAGGTGGGAGGGCTGGTGGGAGGAGGTGCAAGGGCTGATGGGAGGATGTGGGAAGGTCTGATGGGAGGAGGTGCAAGGGCTGATGGGAGGAGGTGCAAGGGCTGATGGGAGGAGGTATAAGGACCGATGGGAGGAGGTTCTGGAGTTTGGTTTTTACCACTCTACAAGGGATGACGTGAACAGTGAGAGTGGTTCATGGGAAGAATTCTCCAGAAATTGCTGAATATGGGAGAGGTGAGGAGGGTCTCAGTATTGACACTCTTGACAGAGCTACCAGAGACTAACTGGTACAGATGTTATCACGTGTAATGCCCCCAAAGCTCGATTAGTTAGGCTTTGTTGGTTCTCTCTACTGCAAGAATGTGAAAATCGAGGCTTAGAGAAGGTAAGGACATTTTTGAGGGTCAAGTAACCAAATTAGGGCAGACTACAATCTGCCCTCAAGCTTGTTCATTACAAGATGCTAAACTAACAACAGAGATAGTTGACTTCGGCTTTTTTCCTCCTCTTCCTCCTTCCTCTTATTTTATGTGTCCATTTAACAACATGAAAAAATGCTGTGCTTTTAAAGAACACACATAAAAGGATTGTGTGTATATATGTATGTACGCACACACACACATACATTTTTTTTTTGCTTTTGTTTTTTTTCTTTGATTTTCGAGACAGGGTTTCTCTGTGTAGCCCTGGCTGTCCTGGAACTCACTCTGTAGACCAGGCTGGCCTCGAACTCAGAAATCCATCTGCCTCTGCCTCCCAAATGCTGGGATTAAAGGTGTGTGCCACCACCGCCCAGCCACATACATGTTTATATAGGCATATATGCAAAAGCCCGAGTTCAGCTGTGGCTGTCATTCCTCAGGAGCTGATTACCTTGTGATTTGAGGCAGGGTCTCTTACTATTCTGGTTCCTGCTCAGTAGGGTAGGCTGACTGGTCAGCGAGCCCCAGTGTTCTCCTGACTCCATTTCTGCAGCGCCAGGGTTACAGGTTTGTGCCATATCTGGATTTTTACCAAGTCACTGCGGATCTGAACTCAGGTCTTTGTGCTTACACGGCAAGCACTTTGCTGACAGAGCAAGCCCAGATGGATTCTTAAAGATGTTTTACTCCTTCTGTGACCAGGATATGGTTTAAGATTCAGAGCACCGTTGGCATTTATAACTTCTCTCCCTGTTCCTTACCAAGCCATACAGCCCAAGGTAACTACTCCTCTGACTTCAATCACAGGCAGCTGTTGTGTATTTTAAGTCTTGATATAAATGGAATCACTCATTATCTAGTCTTGTGTATCTGACTTCTTCCAGTCAACATGTCTGGTCTTGCCTGTCCATGTTCTGTGTATGGGTAAGTGGTGCCTTTTGTCAGTGTGGTGTTTCAATATGTATAGAAACTTGCAGTTGTCCAGATGTCTAGTCTCTAAAGTTTTCTCTTCTAACTAAAACCTACGCAGTACTGCTCACAGAATTTCTGGACCAAGCTGAAGGCCGATTTTCTTCCACTGCATGTGATATAGCCATGTGACATTATCGACGCTTGACCATTTCTGACCTGGAAAAATGGAAGTGTCACAGGGTTCTCTTTAATAACTAATGGATTCAGCTGGACCACCTCATTTTCTCTTGAGACAGAGTTGTGTAGCAGAACTGCTAGGTGAGAAATTTGGTTGACACCCAGTGCGCGTGTCTAAGAATCAATGGATAAGCTTGTGACAGCTTGCGAACTACCAGGAAGGAGGAGCAGCCATCCCAGGTTGAGAAACAGGGAGAAGACGAAGAGCTGGTGCTCTTTCTTGCTCTTGCTGCATCCTTCTGGCCTAGCAGGCTGCTGGGCAGGGCACGTGCTGGGGGAGGCTCTTGGTAATCTTCAGGATGCTTTGATAAAGGCAGAGTGTAAAGCTAACCACTCAAGTTAGAGATGCAATGTTTCTTTTTTTCACTTTCATAGATGATGAGATGTTTATAGGCGCTGTCATAATAGTTGAACTGTCTGGGTCTCAGAAATGAAACACTGGGGTCTGAGGACATAGCTCAGTTACTAGGGTAGTTGTATGAAGTCCTGGGTTTGATCCTAGCCACACATAAACCGAGGAAAGCGGCATATTCCTGTTATATTAGGGTCTTACTTCTGTGAACAGACACCATGACCAATGCAAGTTTTATAAAAGACAACATTTAATTGGGGCTGGCTTGCAGGCTCAGAGGTTCAGTCCATTGTCATCAAGGCAGAAGCATGGCAGCATCCAGGCAGGCGTGGTGCAGGAGGAGCTGAGGGTTCTACATCTTTATCCAAAGGAAGCCAGCAACAGACTGGGCAACCTGTGGCATTTAGGAGGACGATCTTCAAGCCAATCCCCACAGTGACACACTTCCTCCAACAAGGCCACACCTTCTAATAGTGCCACTCCCTGGGACGAGCATATACAAACCATCACACCTGTAATCTAACACTTGGGAGGTGGAGGCAGGGGAATCAGAAATGCATAGTCACTGTTGGCTACATAGCAAGTTCAAGTACTGTCTCCAAATACCAAACCCAATTAAACGCAAACAACAAGCCACCCACACCACAAAAGGGATGGAGAGGGGTTTGTGCTGCAATTTTAAGTTGGCTTCTGTCCAGGTATGAGTATTGACACCTCTGTTTCTCAGGAGGGTTGGCCCCTGACATTTAGGGAGTGACACCATGTGCAGGCACATCCCCCGGTGCAGCCCTGTGGTGCCCTCTGACGGCTGCCCGACAGCTGGTGTTTGCTTCTGATCTGTAGGTGCATCCTTAGTGATGGCCTGCTCACCCTCTTCACGGCGGGCAGACTTCAGAGTGAGAGCATGGAATGTTCTGTGAGGTGACATTGCTGGCTTGAATAGGCTTGACACGCTGTGCCATCGCTCTTAGCCACCCTCCTCTCCGTCCTATGGACATGTGCTTGCCCCGGGCTGCGGGGAGACAGCTCGGCATTTTGAAAATTTAATGGTTTAGAAAAGATGTTAAATGGTGCTTGTCAGTTCAGATGTAACGAATGACCTTGCTGCCGGTGACACCGGCAAGGAGAGAAATTGTCAAAATGACAACGGCATCTTCAGGGCCTCTCAGCCCTTGTTCTTCTCCGGTGGGTACACAGCAGCCTTCCCTGGTTCTTTATTCTTTACAATCTAGTGATGGCAGCGAGAGGGTTTATCTTGTGGTTCGTCTTCTGAATTCATTTCCCAACGGCTCGCTGATGTGTGTGAGGCTTTTCTCTTTCACCTCTGTGTTGCTGTAATTTTCAGAACAATCCCCACACGCCTCTTCTGGGTGGATGACAGTAGCTCAAGTTGAAACGGATTACACAAACAGATATCCTAACTTCTTAGTTCATTTAAACACACTCAGAGACTGTCACGCCTATTGGAAAGTTTTTTTTTGTTGTTGTTATTCATGGAATTGTTTCAGCCCTAAATAAAATGGCATCCTTGCCCTTGGACTCCCTGTGCCTGATCCCATCATTACTGAGGTCTTATGCCTCGAAACACAAGCCTTCATTAGATCGTCTTTTTACAGCGAAGAAGCCAGGCATTAGAGAGAAAGCGCAGCTTGCGTGCCGGGCTTTAGATTCCATTTTTCTTTCTAAAAAGCCCCGCACGGTTTCCCTTGAAACAACGCCTAGGAAAACAGCTCATGTTTATTGATCCAGCCACCATTCCAAGCCTTTATTGATTCACTTAATCCTCAGAACGCAATGAGATAGGCGGTGTGATGAGCCTGTTCTCCGGATGATGATGCCGAGACACAGCAGTTAACTGAGCATTCAAGGTCTGGAGCTCTCACGGGCCCGAGGCTTTGAATTCAAAAGTTCAAAACAGTAAAACAGAGTCCTTCTATGTTCTAGGCCTCTTCTCTCAGGGCATTTTATCTTTATAGCGATATTGGGAGTTATGTCTACAAGCTGGTCCTACTTTTACTTCGTGGCAAATCCAAAGAATGGAAAGCTGGCAGTCACAGAAGTTCTCTCCCTTCATATACCATCAGCTTTAGAAGATAAAGAAATTGGCGTGTATGTGTGTGTGTGTGTGTGTGTGTGTGTGTGTGTGTGTGTGAGAGAGAGAGAGAGAGAGAGAGAGAGAGAGAGTTCAATTTTGATGTAATTTGAAAATTTGTGAAGGTCACATAAAGATGGTGTGTGTGTGTGTGTGTGTGTGTGTGAGAGAGAGAGAGAGAGAGAGAGAGAGAGAGAGAGACTTCAATTTTGATGTAATTTGAGAATTTGTGAAGGTCACATAAAGATGTTTTGTGTGTATGTGTGTGTGTGTGTGTGTGTGTGTGTGTGTGTGTGAGAGAGAGAGAGAGAGAGAGAGAGAGAGAGAGAGAGAGAGAGACTTCAATTTTGATGTAATTTGAGAATTTGTGAAGGTCACATAAAGATGTTGTTTTGTGTGTGTGTGTGTGTGTGTGTGTGTGTGTGTGTGTGTGTGTGTTCACACATGCGCGCGTGCACGTGGAGGCCAGCAGTCAACCATGGATGTAGTTCATCCAGAGTTGTCCACCTTGGCTTTGCCCATATGGTCTCTCAATGGGAACGGAAGCTCTTCTGTTAGGCTAGGCTGGCTGGCGAGGGGGCCCGAGGGATCCACCTGTCTTGTTCTTTCTAGCCCCGGGGATTACAAACTCACCCCCATACCACCATGCCCAGCCTTTTACATGGGTGCTGGGGGTCAAACATCCCCATGTGTGGCCGGTACCACTTGAGCTATGCCCCTCGTTCAAGATAAATTCTCTACTCTTATAGAGGACCTTCTGTGTAGGGAATGGTGGCACTCATGCCCACAGGAGGCTGGATCTTCTCATATCCATTAACTTAGTTAAGATGCTCCCCCTAACACATGCCTGCAGACCAACTCAGCGCAGGTGATTCTGCATTGAGACTCTCTTCTGAGGTGATTATAGTCTGTGTAAGGTTGATAAATAAATCTGACCATCACAGGGACTGTCTAACCCTCACGACTGTCCCACCGGTTACAAATGATGACCTACACTGCCCCGAGGATGTGAACAAAGGCAAGAGGGAGAAATGACTTGTGCTAAGCCACGTAGTCCAAGAATCGCATCCTGATATGGCAGGTTCCCAAGACCCTCCTTCTCACTGTATAGACACTGTCTTAGGGTTTTCCTGCTGTGAGCAGACACCATGACCAACACAACTCTTATAAGGACATCATTTAATTGGGGCTGGCTCACAGGTTCAGAGGTTCAGTCCATTATAATTAAGGTGGGAGGGAACATGGCAGTGTCCAGGCAGGCATGGTGCAAAAGGAGCTGAGAGTTCTACATCTTAATTTGAAGGCTGCTAAGAGAAGACTGGCTTCCAGGCAGCTAGGAAGAGGGTCAAGCCCACACCCATTGAACACAAGTCCTTCAATAAGGCCACACCTACTTTAACAAGGCCACACCTCCAAATAGTGCCACTCCCTGGGCCAAACATCTACAAACCATCACATACACTCTTATCCAGTTCTGACTCCTGGTGTTTCTGAGAAGTACAGGGAGAGTGGGTTGCTTGGTTGGCTTTGGTGGCACTCAGATAGTTTAGAGGAGCCAAAGCTCTGCCCAAGCTCCTTGGGCCAGCCACAGGTTAGATGGTGGCTTTGTCTTTTCTCTCTTCCTCTGGCTTCTTAACACCATCACTCCCACAGTTTCTATTTCTTTTCTGAGCCCTTACTCAGTGCCAGATGGTTTGTAAACTCCTTAGAGTCTAGTCGGCTCTGACCCTCTCCAAGGTAAACCTCCCTCCCTAGGACTTGCTTCCACTTTCCCTGTGTTTTCAGGCCAAGAGCCTCTCCTGGCTCAGTCCTAGGAGTGGACGTTCTCTTCTGGCCTCTGGCAGCTGAGTAGAGCCTTAAGTTAGAGCCGGGGAGTCTCTAGGGCAAGGGTTCAGAGGAAGGTCTTTAGTATGGGGGATGGGATGCAGTGAGGTTTGAATGCTGCTCTCGAGTCATTCTGCCAGCAAAAATGTCAGTGCAAACCCACAGGGTATGTGTATTCTCTCCCTGTCTTTCCCACTAAGGTGGGATAGAAAGGCAGGAAACACTGGGAGTGACGTGACAATGGAAAGAAGCCCCTCAACCTGGAATCTAGTTTGCCTTTCCTGCAGAGTGTTGGGAAACTTCAACACAATAGGTCGGACTGCAAGTGTCTGCAGAGATGATGTGTGTTTCCTTAAAACAAGACATCTCAAACAAGAACGTCACAATGAAGCAATAAATTATGCCTACTGGGGCCGGAATGTTTGTGACTTTGAGTTTAGCCTATCAGCATTTCTCTTATGCATGTGTGTGTATGTATGTGTGTGTGTGCGTATGTATATGTGTGTGTATGTATGTATGTGTTTGTGTGTATGTATGTGTGTGTATTTGTGTGTGTATGTAAGTGTGTGCACGTATATATACGTGTGTGTGTATGTATGTATGTATGTATGTATGTGTTTGTGTGGGTATGTATGTGTATTTGTGTGTATATGTATGTGTGTATGTGTGTGTTTGTGTATGTATATGTATGTGTATTTGTGTGTGTATGTATGTGTGTATATATATGTGTGTGTTTGTGTATGTATATGTATGTGTATATGTATGTGTATGTATGTGTGTATATGTATGTGTGTGTTTGTGTGTGTATGTATGTGTGTGTTTGTGTATGTGTATTTGTGTGTATATGTATGTGTGTATGTGTGTATTTGTGTATGTATATGTATGTGTATTTGTGTGTGTGTATGTGTGTATATGTGTGTTTGTGTATGTATATGTATGTGTATATGTATGTGTATGTATGTGTGTATATGTATGTGTGTGTTTGTGTGTGTATGTATGTATGTGTTTGTGTGTGTATGTGTGTGTTTGTGTATTTGTGTGTGTGTATATGTATGTGTGTGTTTGTGTGTATGTATGTATGTGTATGTATGTGTGTGCATGTGTGTATATGTATGCATGTGTGTATTTGTGTGTATGTGTATGTGTGTATGTGTGTGTTTGTGTATGTATATGTATGTGTATTTGTGTGTGTATGTATGTGTGTATATATATGTGTGTGTTTGTGTATGTATATGTATGTGTATATGTATGTGTATGTATGTGTGTATATGTATGTGTGTGTTTGTGTGTGTATGTATGTATGTATGTGTTTGTGTGTGTATGTGTGTGTTTGTGTATTTGTGTGTGTGTATATGTATGTGTGTGTTTGTGTGTATGTATGTATGTGTATGTATGTGTGTGCATGTGTGTATATGTATGCATGTGTGTATTTGTGTCTATGTGTTTGTGTGTATGTGTGTGTTTGTGTATGTGTATGCATGTGTATTTGTGTGTGTGTGTATATGTATGTGTGTGTTTGTGTATGTATATGTATGTGTATTTGTGTGTGTATATGTATGTGTATGTATGTGTGTATATGTATGTGTGTGTTTGTGTGTGTATGTATGTATGTATGTGTTTGTGTGTGTATGTGTGTGTTTGTGTATTTGTGTGTGTGTATATGTATGTGTGTGTTTGTGTATGTGTATGTATGTGTGTGTTTGTGTGTATGTATGTATGCATGTGTATGTATGTGTGTGCATGTGTGTATATGTATGCATGTGTATATTTGTGTGTGTATGTGTGTGTGGGAGTGGTGGGGGTATATGTGTGTATAGTATATGCCTGTAGCCAGATTTTGGCTACTCTGTGGGTTCTTCTTTTTTCCACCCTCTCAACTTTTTAACACTAGATAGGAGAGAAAAATGAGGAAAAGTGGGTGTCATTATTCTTAGATTACTTTCTGCTGATTGAGGGTGTCAAGTTCCTTGTGGCAAGTTTGAACTTCACCATCAGGAGATCTAATTTCTTCTTCTTGTTTCTTCTTTGTACATGACTACTTAATAAACCACAACCAACAGCAACCACCCACCCACCCACACTTCTTAGGGCCCTAGCATCTATATCCCCTCTGAAGAGTCTCCAGAATTTCAAACATTACACAATCTTGGATACTATCTGCAGCTGGCAAAATCACACCCCTGCTAGAGCATGAGGCAAATCATAGTCAGCTGCTGTGGACAGTCTGATGCAGCCCCACATCCCACACCTGGGATTAAAATGAGAACCTAGTCTTATAATATTTCTGTGTTTTTAAGGAACGCAAACGTCTCACTACATATGCCCATATGGGTGAGAGCACTCAGTCAGAAGAAGACATTGAGTGCCCTACTCTGTTACTCTCTTCCTTATTCTTTGGAGACAGAGTCTCTCTTGGAACCTGGCGGTAGCTGGCAACCAGCAAGCTTGAGAGATCCTCTTATCTCTGGCCTATCCCAACACTGGGGCAACAGGAGTCCGTTGTGTGGCTACCCTGAGCTTCCCCCCCATACTTCTTGGGGATTTGAACTCGGGTCCTCATGCTTGCACGGCAAGCACTCTTACCTATTGAGCCATCTTCCTAGCCTCTCATTCTTAAGTCTTAAACAGTACATTTCACCCAATAAAACCACCTTATAATTTATTCACAGAAAGAAAGTCTCTGTGTGTGTGGTGTACATGCAGGTTCACATGCATGAGGGTGACCTGTGGCAGTCAGAGGGCAACCTTGGCTGTTCCTCAGGTGTCATTCACCTTTTCCTGTGAGACAGGGTCTCTCAGAGGCTTGGGGTTTGCCAAGTAGGCTAGCCTGGGTGGCTGTTGAGCCCCAGGGATCTGTCTGCCCCGGCTCCCTAGTGCTGGGATCCTAAGTGTGAGTCAACCATGGTTGGTTTGTTTTTCCCTGTGGGTTCTGGGGAATCAGACTGCTCTCATGCTTACATGGAGAACATGTTATGATGCGCTATCTCCCAGCCCACATTAGGAAAGTCTCCAACGTAAGAAAAATAAGTACACCAGCTTAAACAGACTCTAAATCTCACTTGAATTTTAAGATTTGCTTAATGTTTACACTCAGTTTTAGCCAGAAGTCTGAGAGAGGATCATTTGGCTTAACCTTTAATTCCTGTTGTAGATTACATCCTCAGAGGAGTGTAGACAGTTCTCTAAGGGTAAAGATACCGAAGCAGTTCTCAGGAGGCCCACCCTGGTGCCTTGGGATTAAGTCTATCCCTTTCCTGTTTCTGTCTAAATGTGTAATCACCAATGGTGCCTCATTCTAACTTGTCCTGAAATCCTTTTCTATGGCAGGGTCAGGACTCCCACTTGACCCGAGTAGAGACCCCTAAGGTGGACCCGCATTCCTGAGGCTGCCCTTGGCTCTGTTGTGCTGTACTTCCCACTGCTGCAAACACCACTGGATGTTTAGGAGCGGAAGTCGGTTGTGAGGACGGCAAAGGTGCAGATAGTAAGGCTAGTCGACTTCAGCTGCCTTTGAGGCCCTCTGGTTTCCCTGCTCTGGCGCGGATGCGATTCTCAGCAGGGAGCGATGGGCCAGCGTCCTCTCCTCATACCAAGGACCATCCCACATCCCACATTCTTCCTCTGCTAGAGTTTTCTCAGGAACACCCCCCTCCCCCTCCCCCCTTCTCCCTTTTCACTGGCAGCGTCTATGCTGGCAAGCCTAAGGTCAAAGTCTTGGAAAGTTGTTAATAACACCCATGTGGATGTATCCATCCTGAGTCATAGCGTCCCTGTGGACTCCCGCTCCTTTTCGTTCCTTTGTTACCACAATTATTTTGGAAGGACAGGACAGATGTTAAGTGAGATCCTAAAATTATTGTTCCCAAGAAAAGTTAAAAAGTGGAAGTTGTGTATCTACTCAAATTTGATTGAATTTGGCAACTTTCTGATGGGCTGAAAAAAACATGGAAGATTTATAGACTCTGAGATGCTCAGAGCAGAAGGTCTCATATATTGTCCTGTACAGACGTGGACACGGATGTCAGTAACTTAGAACCAGGCTGCTCTGGCACAGGAGAACCCAGATGTACCCACTTCCATCCTAAAACTGTGTTCCCTAGGAAACGGAAGGCAGATACCTCCCTGTGGCCTCGTTACCACAACAGACAGATCAAGGACTATAACCCAGGTTTCCTACAATCTAAACTCTTGGCCTAGAACTTCCCCCTGGAGCCATCTCTAAGATAGAGGAACAGAAATGTGTACAGACATGGGGTGAATGTCTGCGTTTGTCTGAGGTATTTCATTACTGAGGTATTTAAAACTTCATTTAAAGTTTGTATTTTATATATAGCTTCAGCCATACTTTCTGTGATTTAAAAATGGTTGTATACCGGTTTAAACATATCCCTACAAGGCTCTGGCAAAGCTCTTAGGGTTACCTCAGCCTCTCATTTCTCCTGGCTCACTGACATGGATCCTGGCCCCAGAAGCTTCCAAATCTTCTCCTGGACAGCACGTCGTATTCCTGTTTACACTGGTTTAATCTGGAGTGCTGAGTTGAGTACATTTGGCTAGTCCATGCTTGGATCTGTTGGCCATTTGGAGGAGATCTGCATGATGTACTCAAGAAGACTCTGTGGTAGTGTCTCCCATGTGTCCCGGAGTCCCATGGCACACTGGAGGTGGACATTATCTAACACACAGGAAATGGGTCAGTGAGCAGAGTTCGGCTAGGACGCCATTGTCCAGCTCTGAGCCTTGGTACGGGCCATGCCTCATGCTAGAAGGCGACCGCCACTGCTTTGCCTGTTAAATTTCCCTCCTTATGCTTGGAAAAATGCCAAATGTCAGTGCCTCCCTCCCTCCCGTCCCTTGAGTCCCTAAAACAGCATCTGTCAGAGCCTCTTCTTTCTCGAAGATCCTCTGTCTGTCTTCAGGTGAAGGTGTGGCCCTGTCACCTTTCTGTCCTCTACATGACTTGTGAGGACTTTTAGGTAGTAGCTACTTTTCAGCCTGGCCACAACTTAATGTTCTTTTTGCCCTGTAAAGAATGAGAGAGGATGTGATTTCGCCTTTCTTCTTAGATGTTTTGTCTTTTTGTTTTGGTCTCTGTGTTACATTAACATAAATAAATGCCAATTCTTCATATCTCTTTCCTCATTAAGATGTTTCCTTTGAGTGAGCCTGCTTTGGAAGGCAGCAGCGGAGGTCTGTGGAGCATCGAGTGGGGACAGCAGTGGCTCTGTAAAGAGTCTATGGCACAAAGTTCTTTTCCAGGGTAACCCTTGGCGGTCTGTCTCCCTGAGAGCTAGCGGGACGCCTTCATGGCTGGCCACCTTACTACCTAGAGGAGTGCTGAGAGTTGGCTTGTTTCTGGCCATGGGCATGAAGGGGAGGAGCAGATCCTCAGCGCGGCTCCCTCTCTCACTGTGGAACCATTCGTCCCAACCTAAATGCCCTGATGTGGATGCAGTCCTTATGTAAGATTGTGGGGGCAGGGCAGGTTCTGTATCTAGCCAATTCAGGACCCTGGCTTTCTCTATCAGCAGTTTTATTATACTTTAGGGGATCAAACCCTTTTCTACTCCATCCTTTAAAGCTGACTGGCAAAGGTAGGAGAGGGAGCAAGGAACTAAAATGCATGTTCTGGAATGACATACATTCCATTAACCAATCCACAGTCATTTGTAGGAACTCATTGCAAAGGAGGCTGGGAAATGTAGTCTGGTTCTGCTTCTAGGAAGAAGGCACTTCAAAGGTGTTCTAGGGACCTTGTTGGATTTGCTGCTATTATTCACATTTTGTTTTTAATTTTTGTTGTTACTAATCATGATCAGAGAGGTACATCAAAGAGATAAACAGATTTTTCCCATTTCACCAAATCTCCTCTGATCCTTCATTCTTATCTGCTAGTTGTATTATGCCCTGGCTATGATCACCAGGAATATTCTACAGGGGCTTCCGTCATGGTATCTACCTTCTTTCCCTTTGAACATTACAGGACTTCCTCCTTAGTACATATGGTGTGTCCCCTTGAAACTAGGATCCTACGTGATTGTAAATGTGTTATATAATGTCATATTATTTCTATGTATTTATTTATGTAACTGTGTATTACCTTAAAAGCCACAAAGACAATGACTTGGGATTTCACCCAGCTGGTCATGAATTTGCATGTGTATGTTTGAACTAGGTGGATGGACCCAACGAATTTCACTTGTTTACATGGGAGACGGAGCACCAGCAGGATGTGGAGCGCCTGGCCAGCTGCACTCTCTGCTATGGTAAGAGCTAGGACAGTGCTTCTAATCCCACCGAGGGCTTGAGACCAGATGAGTAAACTTCCAGCCACAAGCTAGACTTGCCCTTCAGACACCCATGTGCTTGGCGTGCACAGTGCATTAGAATCTGGAAGTTCTTACTAAATGCAGATCTTCAGTTTTTCTTAGGAAGTCAGAATTATCCTGAGAGGCTCAAACACTACATTCCTGGGTGACCACAGACCAGAGGATGTGTGACTCCTGATGAGTCAAGTGACTGCTGTGCCCCATAGTCCCCCCCCTTGTCCCCTTTGGCATACCCTGACACATTCTGTTCAATTCTTCAGAGTTCCCGTATGTGTCTGAGCACGAGAGGCATCCTTTAGTGTCACTTTGTGTGGTGGGCGGTCACTGAACCAAGAGTCAGGGGTCCTGGGTCCTAGATAATGGATCTCCTTCTGGTTCGTAGTGAGATGTATCCCACACTGCTCACTGGCCTGTGTCAGAGGGCGTGCTCTGCAGAAGCTCATGCATGTGGCTTAGAACTGCATTCACACACACCATCTCTGGGGCACAGGGCTTCCCCTGTGCCCTCTTCTGTAGAAACCTAACCTCATGGATGTTCCTTGAGTTCTCACTGTGCATTAGGATTTGTTCTCAGCACCACATATAGGAACTCATTTTTTTAAAAAATGTAAACACCAAAACCAACTGCATTTTTATTACTTTTAAATTAAGTGTATCTGTGTCCAAGAGGTCAGCCATGTCAGGTTTTCCTGGAGCTAGAGTTACAGGTGGTTGTGAGCCACGCTGCATGTGGGAACTGGGCATAGGACTCAGGTATGAAGGTGGTATGGGCTCCTAACCGCTGAGCCATTTCTCCAGCCCCCGGAAGCAACTTCACAGGTAGGTGCTGTAATCTTCATGATGTCTGGCACACGGAGGTGGGAAGAGACAAGTTCTTTTGCTCAAGGTCACATGTTGAGTAAGAGATGAGCCAGGCAGCCAGGTTCATTTTAGGTCTCATGTGGAAGTGAGTGTCGCCTGACCCCTTTCTCTGGGAAGATAAAGCCATGTGCCTGTTCCCTCAAAGAGGGCACCACTGACGAATTGCTGTGTGTTTCCATTAACATCCAGCTTGGGCTTACCCGCAGAGTGTGGGTGAGGAGGGGTCACTTCCAGGGTCATGAGTGACCCCAAAGTGGTCACACCATCGAAAAGTCTCATCGAAAAGTGTCGCCAGTGACATATACCTTGGGGCTTTGTGGCTAATGGGTTCAGTGCTCAAGGACCTGGAGGTGGCTGTGCAGCCTGGCACATCCTGGCACATCCTGGCACAGGCATGCACACAAAGGGAGCCCGCTCTTCGGTCGACTTTCCACCTTCTATATACAGTAGCACTCCTGGAGACCAGGAGGCCACAGGTGGTTAAGACAGAATCACTAGAGCTGGCTGGGAGGAGCAGGAAGGAGCGTCTGGGATCTCAGAGGAGGATCTGCCCCTCCTCCCCACCCTTCCCTCTATGAGGGGATGTCAGGAGTCAACAGGCCCAGCCCGTGGGTCTCCTGCAAGAGCCACACACAAGCAGCTCTGATGAAGATACTGTAGTGCATAGGACATTGCGCTTTACGATGGTGAGGTCGTGTGGGCCGTGTGGGCTGTGTGGGCTGTGTGGGTCGCATGGGCTGTGTGGGGCGCATGGCGATCCCTCCCTGTGCTATGCGTATTCACTTAGCACAGCGTCCTCTTGACTTGCTCACGCATGACGGAACATCCTATTTTTTAAAAGCTTAATATCCTATCATGGCTATACAATACACTTGTTAGTCAACTCATCGTGTGCTTAAAAACGTCAGTGTGGCCTGTCTGATGTCCACACAGTAATGATGAATACCTATAGTACTGACCTTCTGCCCCGGCCGTAATACGTGATTCTTTGCCCTTATGTGTAATGGGAGGAAATGTAGGTTTTCATTTCCATAGAGGTGAAAATAAAGATGTCATTCCCCATGAATACCCTATAGATCCCACGGAGGACGGTGGCTCTGAGTTAAGAACACCAGCTGACCAGCACTTCTTACTGAAAGGCTTTGTCTCATGGGTGGGTTCCTGAAACGTTGGCAGAAAGCCTGAGTGTACTTCCATGTCACAACTCTGAGCTCGGTCTCAGCTTTACCAAACCAGAATCCACTTTTAAAAAGGGGTGGGGGTGGGGAGGGAAAAAGATTCCCTATGCTTGTAGGGCTGAACCAGCTTTAGAACTCTGATCTGTGAGCAGGGGGGTGACTTTCAAACCACCAACATTGTTTTTATAAACATATAAGCATAAAATGTCAGTCTTAATCTGGTTGCTAAGCTCACTGTTAGCTCTAGCAGTCCACGTGTGGTTTCTCCAATGGAAGGGTTGCTCCCAGGAGTGGTTTCCTAAAACCCCGGTAGAATGCCTGAGTGTGTGCACATCCATGGAAACTTACCTACTTAAACAGTTCATCTCTAGTTCTTTTTTATGGAGAGGAAGCAATACTAATAATCCAGAGGTTAGGAATCCAGAAGACCTAGCAGGCATGTCCAGCCCAGCCCCTCAGGTACCACGCGTCCCAGGATAGCTGCAGATGTGACCTGACACACTTGAAGACCCCAATATGCTTCTGCAATGTCAATGGCCTTGACATCCCTGCAGTATTGGAGAACCTTAGATGTGCAGTCAGCTTCAATTCTGTCTTCTGAAAAAATGGACACGTTTTTACACTGACTGTCAGATCTCTGTCTCAACCCATTTCTTCTGGGGCAGCACTCAGGACAGGTACTCACCATGGGGCTGGAAGTGCTTTCAGCAAGGAAAGAAAGATTGCCTGGCTTAAGTCTGGCTCTCCCCCATGACTGCCCCCACCCCACAGTCCTGTATTTTCTTTATTTCTTTGCCAGACAAGTGTCGACCAGCCCCGGGGTGCCAGCTGCATGCTCCCAGGCCTCAGGAGTTGGACATGGACTTGGTATTCTTGGTGGACAGCTCCCAGGGTGTCAGCAGGGACATATACCTCGGGGCTTTGCGGCTCGTGGATTCAGTGCTCCAGGACCTGGATGTGGCTGCACAGCCTGGCACGTCCTGGCACGGGGCGCGCGCAGCCCTGTTGACACACACAACGCCAGGTTTTTGGCCCGGTGTGGATCAAGCCCCCGTGCTTCAGCACTTCCACCTGACCTCCCACGGCCACCGGACCCAGATGCAGAGGCAGCTTCGGGAGGCTGCGAGTGGCCTGCTACAGGGAGCCCCCGCCCTGGGCCACGCCCTGGAGTGGACGCTGGAAAACGTGCTTCTGGCGGCTGTACTGCCTCGGAGGTCGCGGGTCCTCTTTGCCATCGTGGCCAGTGAGACAAGCATCTGGGACAGAGAGAAGCTAAGGGCTCTGTCCCAGGAGGCCAAGTGCAAGGGCATCACCCTGTTCGTGCTGGCCCTGGGCCCAGGAGTGGGAGCCCAGGAGCTGGCCGAGCTGGCCAGAGTGGCCAGCGCACCCTCGGAGCAGCACCTGCTACGCCTACAGGGTGTCTCAGAGGTAGAGGTAGCCTACGCCAGCAGATTCACGGAGGCCTTCCTGAACCTTCTAAAAAGTGAGTGGCAAAGGACCTGGTGTGATGGATGTGGGTCGGGGTGTAGGCGGGCGGGGTGGGTAGGGACAGGGCTCTCCCAGGTGGTGTTGCCTGCAGAAACTTACAGATGTTTGTTTTTTAAAACCCTTTATTTTATTTTTTCAATGTTATTTTATTTGATAGCTGAAAGCTTTAATATTCATTGGTAATTTCATACAGGAAAATAATATATTTATATCAAATCACTCTTCCTGTTTCAACTCTTCTTGAACCTTCCCCCACCTTCTCCTCCCAACTTCATCTTTTCCTCCCCCGCATCTTCCTTCTTCCCCCTCCTCCCCTTCCTCCTCCTTTTCTCCATCCCTCCTCCCCCTGCTCCTCTTTCCCACTGAGTTCATTTAGTGCTATCAGTTGGCCATGGGTTCAGGGCCGTTTGCTCTAGGAACACGGACAACCTACCATGGGGCACGCCACAAAAGAAAACCCACTGTCCCTCCCTCAGCAGCTGTCACCTGCATACGGCTGTGTTTCAAGATACAGTTTCCACAAATCTGCGCCAAGTCTCGTGTTCCCCCACTGGGTGGCTTGGAGGCTCCCGGCGTCTCAGTTTTCAGTTATCAAAATGAGAGTTTCAGGATGTCTGTTCCCTGGTCCTGAAGCCAGATGCTTGTGGAGGGGCTCGGCGCCAGTGCGTGGGCGCCAGTGTGTGGGCGCCGCCGCCACGCCCACCGCCCCCTTCCAGCAGTAGACGGCCATGCTTCTCAGATTTTAACTCACACACCAGTCCTCTGGGTATTCTGGTCGGGTCTGGGCTGCGCTCTGAAGGTCTCCATTTCTCTATACTTCAGAATGGTGCTGTTGGCCCATGGACCGCAGGCTTTGATTTTTTTAAGAGACAAGAGTCTTTCTTCACAGTCCTAGGTGAACTGGCTGTAATCCTCCTGCCTCACCCTCCCAAGTAGTGGGATTGCAGGCACGTGCCAGTGTCTCAGATTCATGGAGCACAGTTTAAGTAACAAGGGTAGAGAACTTTATTTTCCTTCTGTTTTCTTATTAAGTCAGCGTTCAAAGCATGGTCTAACTATGGCATTTTAGTACATGTGCGCTGTTACAGTTTGTTCTCGATCTCCTAACCCACCTCTCCTGCTGCCCCTCTTGAGGAGTGGCAGCGCCCTCTGGCTGGGTCCTGTCCTGCCCTGACAGACAGCCCTTCTGCCTCCATCCACATATATTATATCCCAGCATCCTCTTTGCTTCCTCTCTTTCTATCTCTTCACTTTTACCGTCCTCTTTCTAGTTTCATGATCTACACATGCATATATGCACGTGTGCGCACGCAGGCACACTCCCTCCCTCCCATGTGAGACCTAAGCTCTGCACATTAGAGGAAGCCCGCAGTGTTTTCTGTCACTGTTTTAAAGGACAGGCTGAATTGGCAGCATGAGGTCAGAAGTCCTCAGAGACTTTCCAGGAAGCCAGAGTGACAGATGGTCAAGAGCTTGGGGTCTCTCTCTTCAGGCTGGGTAGATTAAGCCAGTGGGGAAGATTCAAGAGTGGGGGCTGCGTCAGTGCACTGGGGCTGGGATTCTCCCCCCCAAACCTGCCCCAGCAGCCTCACCGCCCATCACACCCAGGTGAACCTAATTCCTGAGCGTCCAGGCCCACAGTGTTACCCCCAACATAATAGTGGTGAGTTAGCGTGGGGTGTAGGGGGTGTTACCCTGACCAATTCCAGGCGTTTGTTTTGCAGTGAACAATTAAAAAAAAATGCTCAGGGCATGCTGCAAGGTCTGGGTGATCCCTCCTTCTCCTCCATGCTATAAGACATGAGTGGGGGCTGTGACGTCCCACTGTGGGTCTCAAGGGACATCTGCTCCATCAGGAGATGCAGGGATGCAGGGATGCAGGGATGCTGGTGGACATCTTAGAGGCGTTGGCATGGCATTCGTGCCTTCCGGTTTGACAGATGCTTCATCAGTGAGCTAATTCCAGTCCTAGCTTTGGAGCTGTGTGACAGGAAAGGCTTTCTGTCTCTGAGCCTTAGCCTCCTGGTCTCTGCAGAGAGTAATGGAGATGGTTTATAGCTCAGTGATTCTTTGAGGGAGAGGCAAGCTGAAAAACAACCGCTTCTCTCATCTGTTTAATGTGATTTTACTTTATTTTTGAGGCTTTTTATTAGATTTGCACTTTATATTTTGTTGGGATATCTTTTATGTTGGGATATTATTTATCTAACAGAATGCACTTTATGTTTTTGTTTTGCTTGCTTTTGATTTGATTTTTATTGTTTATTTGCATTTAGTTCTACATTTGTCCCATGCTTTGTTGGAGTGCCTTTTATGAGCCTTTGATCTTACGTCATGGGCTGGTTTTGTGATTCTTATTGTTCAATTGCCTTTTTTGCATTTATTTTATTTTATTTTATTTTATTTTAGATTTTGCTTTGATTTTATGACTTTTGAGTTTGATGCAGTATTTTTGATGGTGATTTTAGTGGTATTTTGTTTTATTTTGTGTGTTTTATTATTATTTTTTAATATACACACATATTGAGAGAGAGAGAGAGAGAGAGAGAGAGAGAGAGAGAGAGAGAGAGATATTGAGATTCTCTGGGTATTCCTGGCTGTTCTAGAAGTTGCTCTATAGACCAGGCTGGCCTCAAACTCAGAGATCCTTTTTTCTCTGCCCCCTGAGTGCTAGGATTAAAGGCATGCGTCACCACCACCTGGATAAATATGATATTTTTACTCTTTGAGAATTTCCTACAATGTATTTTGATCACAGGCACACCCACTTCTCCCCCAATGCCTCCCAGATCCAGATCCACCCTCAGCTCCCTGTCTCCTCCCAACTTCATATCCTCTTTATACTTTTAATAACCACTAAGTCCAATATGTGTTGCCATGTGTGTGTGTGTGTGTGTGTGTGTGTGTATTCATGGCTGTGGGGCTGTCCACTGAAGCATGGTTGTCTACCAGTGACCACGCCCTTAAAGAAAACTGGCTTTGTCTCCAACAGTACCAACCGTCGTCAGTATCTCCTCAGACAGGTGTGTGGCCAGCAAGCCTGTTTCCCCCCCCTGCTAGACTGTTGGCTGGTGTGTCTCCGGTGGGCTTCTGGCCAGCAACCACACGTGCCGAGAGTTCGTGAGTGGAGTGGTACTGCCCTGGCGAGGAGACGCGCTTTGCGGAGCTCATCCCCACCTCTGGCTTCCACGGTCTTTACACCTCCTCTTTCTGAAGGTCCCGGCGCATTGCTGGGTTCCCAGTGGTGATGAGATGCCCCGTTTGTGCTGGGCACACCCCGGACACTGTTTTCATTTTGATTATTTTTACATTCTTTATGATTTTTATATTTGATTTGGTTTTAAAAACCTGTTTTACTTTCAGGTGGAATAAACCAGTATCCACCCCCAGAGCTCATTACGGAGTGTGGAGGCCCAAACCGTGGAGACACCTTGCTGCATTTCTACAGTTCTGCCAAGAGGTGAACTCAGGGTGGGGTTGACCCAGGACAGGGATGCTGCCTCCCTACACGAAATCCCAGACCATTTGGGAAGCAGCTTGGTTTGACAACTCCGATGGTGCTTAGTATTTCTTTTGCAATTTTTTTTTTTTTTTTGAGAAAGGGTCTCCGTGTATAGCTCAGGCAGTTCTGACCATCTGATTCTCTTGCTTCCTGAGTACTGGGATTACAGGTGTGGTACCATGCCCAAGTCTCTCTTCTAACTATTTGGTGGTATGGTAGGATAGTTTCAAGGCAGGGTTTCTTTGTGTAGCTGTCCTAGAATTCACTCTGTAGGCCAGGCTGGCCTTGAACTCACAGAGTTCTGCCCGCTTCTGCCTCCTGAGTGCAGGGACTCATGACACACACCACCACTGTGCCCAGGTCTGTTCTTCAGTGTTAGAAGCAAGAATGGGTGTGGAGAGACGGCTGGCAGTTAAGAGCCCTTGCTGCGCTTGTTGTCAACATCCATGTGCAGCTCTCAAACAGCTAACTGCAGTTCCAGGGCCTGCAACACCATCTCCAGCCTCCATAGGCACCAGGCATGCACACGGTATATGCAAATGCTTGCAAGGCAAACACTCATTCTACATAAAATACGGATAATAAAAAGCAACATAGGACCAATATAAAAAATACCAGGAGCACACGGGTGCATTAAAGCACAAAATGAAAACTCCCACCCCTCCATAGCAACGGTCCTCCAACCTCACATTTCGGAGGAAAAGCTGATGCTAAGCACTCGATGCTGTCCCTGGCCCAGCCGGAGAGTGGCGTGACTCCTCAGCCCAGAGCCACGCAGCAGTGCCCACCCAGGGCAGAGCCACTCCGTTTGGTCAGAGGGCAAGGCTTGGGGGAGTCTGTCGTGATGCCGGAGACTGAGCGTAGGCAGGTGTCTCACTACTGAGCTATGTCCCTGGCCACGCAGTGTGACAAGGATGGCTTTCCTACAGGTTCTCCAGGCACCAGGTTGGCACCTCTGCTGCCTCTGCGAATGACTCAGAAGCGCTCAAGCCACCAGGCATCTTTCTAGAGGAGAAGAGGAAAAGCAGGATGGCGTCCGTAGCTCTGCAAGAGGTGCCGGGAAGTCCCGGAAAGGACAGGGTGGACACTGAAGAAACTGATCAGGAAATTCCAGCAAAAGGAAGACGTTTGGGCGCCGGCCACGGTGAGACGTGACATGCCAAACCGTGGCTTCCTTGTTCTCTACGTTGGATTCACTTTTGAAAATCTTTATCTTTAAAAAAAAAAAATCTGAGTACCTTGTCAACATTCATTCTTTAGCACACCTTATTTACAAATGTATTCACTAAGCTGTGGAAAGTACTTGAAGACATCAAAAAGAGTCTGACTTGTCCTTCCCTAGAATCCATTTCAGGCCATATTATGTCACCATCTCCCCAGGAAGTAGTGCCCGTTACAACCAACCAACCCACAGGCCAAAGGATCGCCTCCTCCAGATGTGAATGTTCTCTTGACCTTGATCTCACCTCCCTGGTAGACTTTGTGGTCTATGAATGTTCACTGTGGGGGTAGCCTCAGTAAAAGATAGATTTGTTAGTTAGTTGGTTAATTAGTTAATTAGTTAATTAATTAATTAATTAATTAATTTATTATGTATACAGTGTTCTGCCTGCGTGTATGCCTGCAGGCCAGAAAAGGACACCAGATCTCACTATAGATGGTTATGAGCCACCATGTGGTTGCTGGGAATTGAACTCAGGGCCTCTGGAAGAGCAGTCAGTGCTCTTAACCTCTGAGCTGTCTTTCATTTAAGGAACATTTTATAACAGCTGTAGGTTGGTTTTAGATCACAACATGTAGAAGTCTTATGTCCTATCTGTGACCAGTGGATTAAGCTGAACAGTAAACACATTAGTGAGGGACGTGGGAGACTTGACTGTAATGCTTTCTGAAGTTATTTATTTTTATTTTCTGTTTGTGTGAGAGTGCCTGTATGTCTGTGTGCATGTACTATGAGTGCAGTACCCTGGGAGGTCAGAAGAGGGCATTAGACCCTCAGGATCTGGGGCTAGGGACAACTGTGGCCCACCTTGTGGGTGGTGGGAATTGAACCCAGATCCTCTAGAAAAGCAACCAGTGCTCTTAACTACCAAGCCATTTCTCTGGACCCCAACCTTGATTTTTCACAAGCCATATGAGAAAGTGGGAGGAGTTTCTAATGAGTGGGTGGGGCTAGTCCTATTTAGATGAAAGGGGATGTGCTGTGTGCTCCTGTGGCTCACACACTAGGGGGCCACAGGAATGACGTAATGTCTCTTGTTCTCAGCTCTGAATTAGAAGAGTGCTTTATTCTTAGGGTTGTCCTGAGGATAAAGCCTGGTATTCCGTGTTCAGCGCCTGCTAAGCACACAGCACTTTTAGCCGTTAGGACGCAGATGCCATGTGTAGTTAGTTACCCGTCGTTAGATTCCAAAGCAGCGCACATCCAGGAGAAGCAGCGGAACGAGGCAGCCCAAGAGTAGGCGCTCAGAGCAGTGACTTCCCCTCCTTAGGTTGAAGCGAACAGCGCAAGAGCTCGCTTGCATACAGATTTTCTCCTCAGTACAGACTTCAGCTAACCTTACTGAGGTAATGGTTTTAGTCCTGGATATACATCGGAATCACCGGCAGATCTTTTCATATTAATTAAGCCCATTCCTTGACAGTTTTATACACGGGTATCATGCATTCTGTTTACTCTCAAGCCCCACCCTCTGTCACTTCTGTTTCTTCAACTGTCCTCTCCATCCCACGAAGCGCCCTTCCACATTCCGTGACCCACCGAGTTTAACCACAGGCCTTCGGGGCGAATTACCAAACCTGGTGGGCTGAGCCATGGGTGTGCAGCCCAAGATGGTGACGCTTCCAGCGGCCAAAAGTTCAGCACGGAGGGGCACGACCTCCTGAATCCCTCCTTTTATGATATTTTTTCTCCTTTTGGTTTTTCGAGACAGGGTTTCTCTGTGTAGCCCTGGGTGTCCTGGAACTCACTCTGTTGATCAGGCTGGCCTAGAATTCAGGAATCCACCTGCCTCTGCCTCCCGAGTGCTGGGATTACAGGCGTGTGCCACCACCGCCCGGCCTGATCATCCCTCGACAGGGTGAGTCTTGTGAAGATTCATTTCTGGCAGCCACAGTTTCTGACTGTAGTGGCCGCACTGAATCCAGAAGACTGCAGATCTCAGCTCTCTTCTCTGTTTTCTAGCTCTTGCGGTCTCTCCACCCCTTCTTCGGTGATATTCCCTGACCCAAAGAGGAGGCAGTGTAAACATCTTCTTAGGGACTGGGCATTCAACTGCTGCTTATCACCTGGGAATCTAGGGACATTCTCCTCCTAGTCTACCCATAGTCTGAGCAGTCTGTGGGACTTAGAGGGGATTCCCCAGGGCAGTCAATGATGACAGGGTCTGCTATGAGGTAGTTTACCTCAACACCAAGGTAAAAATGATGGCGGACCACTGCCTGACCGTCTTATCCATAAACCTGACGCCTGTAGGCCCCCAGTCCCCCTCAGCCACTGCTGCTTGGCTGTGTCCCGCCCTCTCTCCTCCTGCACACTGAGGCTGTCCTTAGCTCTCCTCACAGCCTTAGCCCTTCCTTCCCTCCAGTTTTTCTTGCCATAGTCGCTCCTTTTGCATTTTTCAAAAGAAATAACAGTCAACGGTGAAACCTTCAACTTCCTTTCTCTTGCCCCGCCCACCCCACGGTCTCCCGTTGGAGAAAAGAGCTGGCTGGGGTCCGTCTTGTTCTGAATTGCCGAGAAAGGCCAAACTGCTCTTTCAACCCCCCGTGCCTCGAGTTTCTTGGGGACTCTGCCATTGATGACTGCCCCTTCCTGTTCAGACCCCTCTTCCCTCGGCTCTGTGAGCAGCAGTCTGGGCTCGAGTGGACAACCGCTCTTGAACCAGTCCCAGAACATCAGCCCCTCCCCATCTTTCTATCAGCCCCCTCTAGTCTCTGACATATTATTTTCTTGTCTTTTCCTTCGTACAACTCCGTTCTGCACCCTATGAGAATTCAGATCGGGTCATGCCATTTCTTTCTTTCTTTCTTTCTTTCTTTCTTTCTTTCTTTCTTTCTTTCTTTCTTTCTTTTAAAGAATTATTTATTTTATTTATATGAGTACATTGTCACTGTCTTCAGAAACACCAGAAGTGGGTGTCAGATCTCATTACCGAAGGTTGTGAGTCACTGTGTGGTTGCTGGGAATTGAACTCAGGACCTCTGGAAGAGTAGTCGGTGCTCTTAGCCACTGAGCCATCTCTCCAGCTCCTCCCTCCCCTCTTTTTTTTGGTTTTTCGAGACAGGGTTTCTCTGTGTAGCCCTGGCTGTCCTGGAACTCACTTTGTAGACCAGGCTGGCCTCGAACTCAGAAATCTGCCTGCCTCTGTCTCCTAAGTGCTAGGATTAAAGGCGTGTGCCACCACGGCCTGGCTAAAGATTTATTAATTTATTTTATATATATGAGTACACTGTTGCTGTACAGATGCTTGTGAGCCACCATGTGGTTGCTGGGATCAGAACTCATGACCTTTGGAAGAGCAGTCAGTGCTCTTAGCCGCTGAACCATCTCTCCAGCCCCATGCCATTTCTTATAACACGTCCTTCCTTCATGAGGAACACAGGTCCTGACGGTTTGACGCATGCCCAGAGGCTGGAGCCTTGTGGCTGCCATGTTCCTGTGTGTCATGTTAACCTGAGTCACGGTTGGCTCTTGGCTCCTGCTGTTTGTTTCCAGCCTCTGTTGCCCGGCTTGCTCTCACCTGTCTGTCTCTGTCTACTGTGTATCTGTTCATCCATTACCGCTGGGCTCTAGGCTATCCCTCCTCAGGGCCCTCTCTGTCTGCCCTTGTGAAATTTCCACGGCCTCCTTCGTATCCTCCTGTGGTAGCTGGATTCTGCCGTGAAGCCCACACCCTGCTCTTGCACCTGCTTGTGGGAGAATTTTAGATAAGTGCTATCTCTTTTCACACACGCCAGGATGATCTTGACACATTTTCAATTTTGGCATTATCTCCCAAGCACACAGAGGTTCCCCCTCCCTCTTTCAAGTAGGGTTATATTGTAAAACATATATACCAGGCAATAGAACAAGCCTCGAATTCAGTGAAACTGTAATTTTATTGTAGCTGCTCTTTACGCCCACCAGTACTCTCCTTCCCACACACCCTGCTCCGCAACAGCCCTGGATTACACGGACCTGAGTAAAATCCTGGTCACCATGACAGCATCTGCCAAGAAGGCAAATGTTAATATTCCATGGGAAAACAATGGCTAATACAAGATTAGGGGTTTCCAGTAATTGCTTGAGTAAGTGCTTATTATTCTCTGATGTCGTGTCATACTAATAAAGAAAGCCAAGGCTGTAAGGAATACTGAGTGCTAGGCTTCAGGCGAGAGCCTAGGCTGCTCAGCTGGAAGTGCTGAGGACCCGCCCACGGTTCTGACTGACCTGGTAGGCCCTGGGTATCACACTGCTGTGCAAGTTGAGGTATTCAGCACAATTCAAGTTTCAGTTTCCTGGCTGGCCCGGACTCACTTCAGATGCTCAGCAGCCACATGTGGGGAGGGGTATTGATCAGCATAGATTTCCCATCGATCCCGGTGTCCGTGTCACTGCAGAACGTTCAGCTGCTTTGGCAGAGGTGGGGACTGCTGGTTGCTGAGCCCAGAGTCTCTAGGTCAGGTCAAGACACAACAGCCGGCCGTTCACGTCTCAGTGTTTGTCTGTTGACTCCCACAGACTTTGGCCGTGTGTCCTTCTTCCTGATACCCCACCCTGAGAAGGGACCCACACAACGAGACATCTAAGTGTGCCTGCCCCAGGCTCAGCACAGTCCTAGTAGCAGTTCCTTTAGGATCAAGTGTGTTTCCCTCCCCATGGGTGCTGTGCAGCTCCTAGAAAGCCTGCGGGTGTTGACTGTACCACTGAGTGGCTGGTCCATGGCTCCCGGAAGCATTGTGCATTGTGTCACCTCCTCTCTGTGTGGTGTTGTCCTTATTTAGGGTCCTCTAAAGTCCCAGAAGGAACTACTGAGGGAGTGCCAGCCAGTATTCAGCGCTTTGGGGTTGGCCCAGGAAAAGCACACGGCATGTGATATAAAGTGTCTCCAAAGACACATGGAAAGAGGGGGTGACACACCTGGGAAACCTGCCCCTGACTGAAAAATCCAGGCGATGTCAACTCTTGCCCTCCTGTGACCTGCTGATTCCCAATGTCATTAAAAAGCATCTTTCGAGGTGTACCATGTTCTCTCTCTCTGTGTGTGTATGTGTGTACCTTAAGTTTTTGAGTAAAAACTCGGAATGCTACAAATGATGAATAAGGTGGATTTGTGTATGTTATCAGGAGTCTGGTCAAGTTTGGGATTGAGTCAAAGGCATGACTTATAAAAGGAAAAAAAGTAAGTGAGGGATCTCAGTATCATAAAACCATTCATCCGCTCATGTATATGCTGTATGTGATGTATCTTTATTCCACATATATCTGAAATGATAATTATATCTGTATGCACATTATATATGTTGTAACATGTGATTTATTGTACCACCCTTGTGATATTAGGCTTAAAAGTATTGCCTTTATGGTTGAGGAAGCCGAGGCTCAGACAGGATCATTATCTTACCCATGGTCACACAGCCAGTTGGTGGTGAGGCAGGGGATTTCAGTGTTTGAGACAATCCGAGCCATCATGCCTGAGCCCAGCTCTCTCGCCTCTGTTTGCTTGTAGGTCCTTGTCCCATGGAGCCCGAGGAAGAGTGCCGGGATCATGTCTTGAGGTAGTGCCACAACCAGGAAGAACGAGCTTGCCAATCTTCTGGTTTGGGGACTGTGGGGGTAAGGCTGGCCAGTTTGAAACCAGAAAAGAATGTGAGACGTGGTATAGGCCAAGCCTCGTAGCTGGCCCTTCCTTTAACGGTTAGACAACGAGACTGGCATTACCCTGGCTGGGCAGAGCACCCACCCACGACTGACAAAGCCCACTCCATAGCCCTGGAAATTATAAATCCCTCCACTGATTCCTGCCACTGAAGGCTTAGGCTAGATCATTTGTAACTGAGAAGGATTAAATTCTATTTTTCTCTCATTTTAAAATTAGCTCTGGAGAAGTTTGTACAAAGTGTTTTGGTCCTATCCACCCATATTCCCGCTCCTTCCAGATCCTCTCCCTCTCTCTCTCCTGCCAATCCAGCTTTGTGCCATCTTAAAACAAAACAAAACAAAAACCCATCAAGTCCAGTTTGTGCTCCCCATATGTGTGGCCTTCCACGGAAGCGTGGCTGGCCCGCCAGGGACGACACTGTAACGGCATCTGCCTCTGCTCCCCAGATGCTGCCAACAGCCAGTGCTCCCCAGCTGCGATGTCACGGTGCCCACCGTCCTGCTCCATGCTGGGGTGCTATTTGGCTTAGTCTTGCATATTCTTTAGGATTCCAATGTTTATTCTGAAATAGTTGAGCTTTTTTTTTTAAAGAAATTAAATGTGTTGTGATTTAACACACAGAAACACACATATGCAGAGACACGCATAGACACATACCCAGAGACAGACAGACAGACAGATACACACATGCACACACAGACACACAGACACACAGACACACAGACACACACACACCTGAGGAGAAGCTGAATAATCTATATAGACAGGCAGACACACAGTTAGACACACATACAGTTAGACAAATGGTCTGACACATACAGATATGCAACAGACACAGAGACACAGATGCACACACACACACACACACACACACACACACACACACACACACAGCTTTTTCTCCCTGGCCTCTTAACTCATCCCCAGTTTCTACCAAGTGCTGGGAAGGAGGGGAGCTCTGGGAAATTGGAAACTGAGGGAGTCTGGCTTGGGTTCTTTGTAACATCATGTATTATTCATCTTGGGTTTCCCTAAAGAAACATCACAGATTGGGTACCCTAAGGAACAGAAGCCTACTTCTCAAAGCTCCGCCTCGATATCCAGGCTCAGTGTGCCAGCCTGCGTGGTTTCCTTGGTGAAGGCTTTCTTCTGACTGGCAGAAGGACACTGTCCTGTGTCCTCACATGGCCTCACTGGGCCTTTCCTTCCACGAGCTCAGGGAGGGAGGGAGGGACGGAATGAGGTGGCAAAGAGACCCTCTGTCATCTTCTCAACACCATATATATGGTGTTTAGAAGGGTGGGGCCCTAATATATTAGGCCCCCACCCTTCTGTATATCCAATTAAAAGGCTCTATATGGAAATGCAGTCAGATCTGATATTAACATTGTCATATAAATTTGGGGAGAACAAACCTCTCAGACCCCAAACAGCGGTGGTTCTGACTCCCATCCCCCCCACCCAGGACACAGTGGACTTTGCTCTCTGGCAAGTTCCTGACACAGAAGCTTTTGTTTTAAACTTTAATTTCTTTAAGGATTTATTTTATGTGTGTTGCCTGCATAGATGTCTGTGTATCGCGTGCATGCCTGGTGCCCATGGAGGTTAGAATTGGGTATTAGATCCCCTGGAACTGGAGTTGCAGACTGTTGCGAGCTGACATCTGGGTGCAGGGCTTCAAACGTGGCTCCTCTACAAGGGCGGCAAGTGTTTTCAATTGCCCAAGTTGTCTCTCCAGCCCAGGAACTGGGGTTTTTAGATTCATTTTTGTTCCCCAGAGTCTGGTGACATTAATGTCATTTAGGAGGAAATGGGAATCAGCTTAAAGAAAAAAAAAACCCTTAAATTTCGCTTATATATTTCCACGTGTGTGGGCGTTTTGCCCGCTCATATGTCTGTGCACCATGTGTGACCGTCGCCTGCAGAGGCCAGAAGAGGGCATCAGGGTCCCTGTGAATGGAGTTTCAGGTGGTTGGGAAGTGCCTTGGGTGCTGGGAACTGAATCCCTCTGGAAGAGCAGCCAGTGCTCTTAACTACTAAACCATCTCCCCAGCCCAGGGAACCAGCTCTGCACAGAGTGGTCAAAGAAGCAAAATTATATTCAATTTTGACAGCGAGATTCCTTTTGTCTTACCACAGAGGGATGACGACTCTGTTCCCTGCATCAAATCTGCCCAGCACAAGAGACCTGATGGCAGACCTATAGTCTTTTCTCCCAACCGTTTGTGCATAGCCTAGGTTTACCCACCACCCGGAAGCCCTATCTTTCTCTGTTTCCTGCCCTTGCGCACTGTGCGCTTCTGATTTGGGATCTGGGGGTTTTCATGAAGGAAATGAACCAGCAGCTGTTCCGGCTCATTAGCAGAGTGCTGACTGTGCAGGTGTCCACGTCTCTCTCCCAGACACAGTCCCAGCTGCCCGAGCTGTCTCTCTGTCCAGAGGGTGGTATTTGAGTCGTTGTACATTTATACTCCTGACTCCTGCTCTGCCCTTCTTGAGTTCAGGGGCTGAGGATGGGAAGGCCATTACAAATTCTCAAGCAGCTTGGTTCCCTTCCTCGGGACGCTTGAGACTAGCTGCAATTCTCCTTGCCTTTCCTAGGTGGCAGCACAGAGCTTCCACTTAGCGTCTCTGCTGCCTCCAAAGCCTGCAGAGGCTCAGCAAGTTATCCTGCTCAGTCTACAGGGCTGGAACACACGGGCCTCCTGCATCATCTTGTCTAGTTCCTCTCTCCCACCACCACCCCACAGGTGCTAGCAAATGTCTTTATTTCCTGGCGGAGGAAACCATCTCAGGAAGGGAACGCGTTTGTCCGAAACATGGGATAAAATCGGCTTTGAATCCCTTGTATGGGCAGGCTAGGGTTCTTGTTGCCCTATTCCGCTTGTTCCTACTGGGACCCGCGAGAGGCTTCTTAGAGTCAAAGTGGGGAGGATGATGGGCATGGCTTTTGTACCTTGCCCGTGTAGTCCTGGCCCTGGAGTGAGGTTGAACTGTCATGAAAGCCAATCTCCACAGCTGCTCTCTCCACCCCTAAGAGATCTGCAGCACAAAGGGCTTCTGAACGTGGACTCTGACGGCTGGGTCAGTATTCCCCGCCTCCACAGCACTGGCTGTGGGCAGGTGGAGAACCACGCCTGTGGTTCAGGCACCTCTGCAGCTATGGCAGCCCCAAAGATGTCCTGCTGAAGCTTTTCTGCCCAGAGGTGCCCCCCCACCCCCCGCCCCAGCAGCTCAGGTGATGGGGCCTTCTTGAAGGTGTATCTAGGAGGTACACCGTGTGTGTCAATCTCTCTCCTTGGAATGTTCTTTTTCTTTCCATTTTCAGATCTCCCTGCCTTTCCGCATATAATAGGGCATCGTCAATGTTTGTATGACATGCAAAGCCTGAGCCCGTGTCCGCCTCGGAGCCTGACCAATGGTGCCCTTCCCTTCTGCAGAACCAAACAGAACTTTGTAGCTTCCTGGAAATGCCGTGCTCCATCCATCTGTGCTCTTGATATCTCTACAGGAAATGTCTTAATTTCATTTATTTAAAAAGTCCTTAGGGGTTGGGGAGATGACCCAGGGAGTGCAGGGTTTTATACAAGCATCTGATTTCAGATCCCACTTGAAAGACTGGCCTGACACATGTCTGTAATACTTGCCCTGGGAGATGGAGTCAGGAGCATCCTGGGTACCTGCTGGCTGGCCAGTTTAGCCCTTCAGTGAACTCCGGGGCTGGTAAGAGACCCCCATCTCAAGAAATAAGATGGAGAGCCATAGAGGAAGACACAGTTTGCTTTGCTGAGCTGATTTGCCCTGCCGCTGAGTTTTTCCACCATGGACTGAGGACCAGTGGCTCTTGGGGAGTGCAGTGGAACCTTTAAGAGGTAGGACCCTGGGAAAGGAAGCCAGGTCATTAGGGGTGTCCCCTTGAATGGCATTTGGGTCTCATTCTGTTTGCTCCCTGGAGGCTGTGAGGTGGGCAGCTTCCTCTGCCTCATGTTACCACCCTCCCGTCTCTCCTGGCTGCGGGCTCAAATCAAATGAGCTGAGCGTCCATAGACTGAAGCCTCAAAACCATGACCTCCATCAATCAGCTTTTCCTCCTACAAGTTGACGTAATCATTTTAGCAATTTTCACAGGCTGTTAGGGATGCCCCCTCAACACTTGATTCCTGCTCTTGCCCTAGAAAGAGCACTTTATAGAATCTTTGTTCTTTAAGCTTGTTTTTAGATTTATCTCTATGCACGAGTGTTTTGTCTGTGTGTATGTACATGCACCACATGCATGTCTCATGCCTGCTGACATCAGAAGAGGCTGTCAGGTCCCCTGGACCCGGAGTTACTGGTGGTTGTGAGTCATGACATGGGTGCTCGGAATCTAACTTAGGTCCTCTGTAAGAACAGCGAGCGCTCTAAACTGCTGAGCCATTTCTCCGGCCCCTCTGCATTGATTATTTTTATTTTGTATTTATTTCAAACACCAAGGTTCTGTATAGCCCCTCACCCCTGATGAGAAGCTTCATGCATTTTGAAATTCTCTTTTGGATCTGTTGTCTAGTTAATTATCACCTTGTGCTGCTTTGGGAATATTAATTCTTATGATGAAATTAAGTTATAGAAAGGTCAAGTGACATTCAGCCTCAAGTAATGAATCGGTTGGTACAAAACTAGGATGAAATGCCTTTTGAGCATCTTGGCATCTGATTGACGCCGCAAAGCTTAAGCATTTTAGTCATCGGGTGAATCGATCGCCCAGTGCTTTTAGACACTCAGTGCATTTCATCGATTCTGTGAAATTGGAAGGTCTAGGGTTGCTGGGCTCAGAATTTGGTTCCCGGCTGTGCTTGAAAGTGCAGAAATCAATATGAGATCCAGGTGTGGTGGTGTACAACTATAATCCCAGGTCATCTTCTGAAATGCAGTGAGTGAGGCCAGCTTAGGCTACGTGAGACCCTGTCACAAACACAGCCCTCCCCACCCCCGCCACCAAACAAAAAAGCAAAATGGAGCAAGCAGGAAAGGATAGGAATGCAGCTCGGGGAAGGAGTGCCTTTAGCCGTGATCCCCAGGACTACACCTACACGCCTGCGCACACACAGTCATGCACACATACGTGCACGCATGCATGCTCACAGGTCAGGCTGAAGCAGAAAGATCTGCAAGTTCAAGGTGTGTGGCTGGCTACATAGTAATTGTCCCATAAAACAAAGTGAGTCGAGGTGACACATAATCTGTCACCCAGGAGGATCAGGAGCTCAAGGTCATCCTGGCTAGAGGAGCCTTTGTGTGTGTGTGTGTGTGTGTGTGTGTGTGTGTGTGTGTGCATATATATATATATACACGTATATATATATATGTATGTATATACACGTATATACATACATATATATGTGTATATATACACACGTATATACAATATATATTTATGCATTTCTAAGCAGAGGCCATTTTGCCTGGGTACTCTTTGGATATTATTCTTTGCTTGAGTTTTGTTATCTTGTCATCTTCTGTAATAGAGCGTTCCTTTGGTTTTAAAATAGCCTCGGAGGATCTCTCTCTCTCTCTCTCTCTCTCTCTCTCTCTCTCTCTCTCTCTCTCTGTGTGTGTGTGTGTGTGTGTGTGTGTGTGTGCGCGCGTGCGTGTATTTGAGGCAGGTTCTCCTTATGTAGCACAAGTGGCTTAGAATGTGCTACATAGATCAGAAATCTGCCCGTCTTTGCCTCCCAGGAGCTGGGACTAAAGGCATGCACCACCACACCTGGCTCGAGCGTATGTTTTTAATGCAGATGTTGCTATTACGATGTTATGAGGGTCGGGCGGTGGTGGCACACGCCTCTAATCCCAGCACTTGAGAGGCAGAGGCAGTCAGATTTCTGAGTTTGAGGCCAGCCTGGTCTACCCAGTGAGTTCCAGGACAGCGGGAGCTACACAAAGAAACCCTGTCTCAAAAAACCAAAACCAAACCAACCAACCAACCAACCAAAAAAAGATGTTATGAGATAGACCGAGAGTTCCCTGGCTGAGCAGATCGCAGAGGGAACCAGTTGTGGTCCATTTATATTCTCCTTAAATTCTGCTTGCAGAGGACATTGCTCTTCCTTTGGCTCATCTCCTAGGCAGCCGAGAAGCCGGAGAGCCAGAGAAGCAGGCGACTAAACGCTACCTCAGATGACTGATTCGGAGTCTAGCAAACCAGATAAGGCACACAAGGTTTACAATTCCACAGAAGCTGTGGCACACTTGTGTGCTCGGTCTCCTGGCGGTTGGTTTGGTCACTAGTTACCCTAGAGTCACTTTCTAAAGATTAAAAAAAAAACAAAACCCAAAGGTATGAGGGTACAAAGCATGCAGGTGACTGGGTTAGTAAAACATTTAGGCGCAGCTGATGGTCTGATCCACTGTTCCTGACCCTGCAGTAATTACTCTGCAGCTGGCTGTAATGCTTGCTGTTGACGGGCTGAGAAGGAAATCTTTGTTGTCAACAGTCACCTGGATGAGGGGGTTGTCACCACATTATTTCCAAACCTGTCCCCAGGGATGCCCCTCGGGGAACCATGGAACTACAAAAACCAGAAAGCATTGTGGGGGTTTCTAGTGAAATTGAAAATTCAAACGCCTTTAGTGAGCACCCAGCAATTCTGTTCCTAAACACATAACCTAGAAATCCACCAAGACATGTGCATACCCCCTACCCTATTCTCAATGACCCTTAAAAAAAACAAAAAACCCACGGGTGGTAAGAATGAGTAGCTGGCTCAGTGGGAGGGGCACTTGGTCTCACACCTGACCGCTTGAGTTTGATCCCCAGGACCCAAAATGATGGAAGGAGAGGACTGACTGCAGCAAGTTGTCGTCTGACCTCCACATCTGTGCTGCAGCAAAAGCACGCACGCACGCACGCACGCACGCACGCACGCACGCACACACACACACACACGCACGCACGCACGCACACACACACACGCACGCACGCACGCACGCACGCACGCACGCACACACACACACACACACACACACACACACACACACATACACACGTAATTTAAAATCAGGATACGCAAGGCCAAAGACAAATGAATCAAGCTGAATCTTAATTCAGCAACAAGACTAGATCTGAAATGATACATCGTTGGACAGGGAGACAAAGACAGATGGTGCATATTCAGCAGCTGGGCCCAGAGCCACAAAGGTTTCTCCTTCAGCCATGTTAGCTGTCCGCTGTGGCCAGCTGGAGCAAGAGGCTGCGGGCCCGGGGCTGACGGAGGAGGATCCGCGTGTAACGTTGGTGTCTTAGATGTTTTAGTTCTCCAGATATATATTCATATTACCTACAAGGGCATATTTGATTTTTTTCCCTTTTAGTCCTTTTACCTCACAGCGTTCTCTTTAAGCTTCAAAACAGACAACAATTAAATGTTATCCTTTATGTAGTCCAACTGGGAAAAAAAAAAACCCTGAAGATGTGGTTGCCGTGCAAGTCAGGATGTAGGTGTGATTGGAGGCTCTCACGTTCTGCATGCACGCATACACACACACACACACACACACACACACCAGGAGTGAAGAACTTGCCCCTCTAGCTGTTGTGTAGCTCCTGGCAGGTGACCCCTAGATGAGCCATCAGGAGGATGTTGCCATTTAAAGAGGATTCACATCCTCCTGGGAGCAGCTGCGTCCAGATGCTGATCAAAGCTGAGTTAAAAATGTCTGCCTCCCTATGTGAGACCGGTCAACCCCAGAGCTGCCTGAGGGGAGGACGGAGTCTGTGCTCTAGCCTGACTCAGCATCTCTGCCCAGTTCTTCCCTTCCCACCCACAGATACTGATCTTCAGGCAATCACGTATAGACATCCTTCACACCTGCCTCTGTCAGGACCGCTTCCTGGGCGATCTGCCCTGTTCCTTTTGAGCAAGGAAAAGCCTAGAACTGTGAAGTGGATCATGGGTGTTGACGTCCTCTAGTCTCCATCTGGAGTTGGGTGGCCGTTGGTATTCACCTGCTACCTGTGCGTTATGCTGCACATTTATGTCTTATGCACCACAGTAATCTAGAATGCTCCCAGAAGCACACATCCAGCACACGTGAACTGGATATCATTTTGCTTGATTCAGGGAAACAGGGACATTTCAAGTCAATTTCAGTCATTGGGTGTGTCAGGGTTCTTCACCATGTATCTTAGTTCCAAAGGATCAAGAGCTGGTAGGAAGTAAGCGGGCGTGTGCTCAAACTGCAGTTTAGCTTCTCAGTCTTTTCGCCCGGAATGGGTGCGTGAGGCTGGAGGGCGCAGGGGCCTTTCCTGAGCACGGGAGAAGGAAGGTTTAGGTTCTTGGTGGTTGCCTTGGTTTTGTCATAGGTATGATAAAATCATCACTAAAGATGGGTTTGTTTTATGTCATGGTTAGGGAAGATACAGTCAATAGTGTCAGGGAAAGCAAGGGGCAGGAGGTGGCTGGCTACTCCGTGCCCACAGTCGGGGAGCAGAATGGATACTGGCCCTCAGTTCACATACTCAGTGTCTCTTTTAGTGTGTCCAAGTACAGACTCTTTAGGTATTTCCTGGCTGATCCCAAATCCAGTCAGCGTCACAGGGAAGATGAATCACATAGTGGCGTAAAGCTCCTTGCCTTGACCACCTGTCTCTCACACTGTTCCTTTACAAACATCTTCAAGCTAATGTCTCCCGTAGCCCAGGCTAGCCTTGACCCCTCTGTGTAGCTGAGGATGACTCTGAGCTCCGGATCCTGAGCTTCCTCTATCTTTGTGATATAATCACAGGCATGTGTCACCATGCCCAGCTCCAGATGTGAGACACATTCCTTATTTGATTGAACCATTCCTTATTAAGTTCGGACTCCAGATGATTCCTGGGTATCTCAAACTCCTTTCACCATCTAGTTCACATCTGAGTACACGCCACATGAGTGTGGATGCCCGTGGAGACCATAAGAGGGCGTCGGATCTCTCGAAGCTGGAATTACAGGCAGCTCTGAGTTGAGGGGCATGAATGTTGGGAATTGAACTCAGGTCCCCTCGAACAGCAAGCGAGTGCTCTTGTTGTGCCTATTTGGTGAACCCCAAAAGACCACCAAGGAGTTGACTCCGACACAGTCGCACTAGGGTCTTTATCCAAGCACAAGCTTGGGCCACACGGCCATCTTCTGTCGCAGCAGGATGGCGGCTGAAGCCCCAAGCCCAGTTTCCAGTACACATTTATAAGAGACAAGCAAACAGGCCAGGAGGTCTCTAGCCTGACACACCTCTGATTGGGGGTCTCTATGGAATTTTGTTGGCCTTTGAAATGGTTGGCTGGTGCTGGGGACCAAGCCATAAGCTTAACTTCTGCTTTCCTCCTGATGGGCGGTGGCTTGGACGTGCCAGGGGCGGGCTTGTTGGGGCATCATCTGGAAACTGGTGCCAGGCACAGGCTTGCTGGGGAGTAACCTGGAAACTGGTGCTAGTCACAGGCTTGCTGGGGTGTAACCTGGAAACTGGCGTTAGGTACCGGCTTGTCTAGGTACCCGCTTGTCATCAGTTAACTCGAGTTCAACCTTAGGTCAGGTTCTCCAAGATGGAGTCTGAACTCAAGATCTGGTCTCTCACTCTTAATTGCTGATCTGTTTCTCCAGCCCTCCATGTTTTTAACCTTTAATTCTGCTTCTCTTTGTGAGTCTGTTTCAGTTTTTCAGATCAGACATCTCCAAGAGACTTGAACAACCATCACAGCACTTTCCAATAAGCCATTGGAAACAGGAGTCAGAGAGCTGGTCACTTCCTCCTAGAGTATCAGCTGTCACCCAAATCCTCCCACCAAGGAGCCTCTTCCTTGACACCCGGACTTGAACAGTAGAGGACAGAGTGCCCCCTGCCTGTCACCTTGGTCTTCCATTCCCAGTCTGGTTTCTTGTCAGAAAGACTTCCTCCACTTTCTGGTTGACACTGACAGGAGGGTGGTTTATAACTCGAGGTACTAAGAGTGCATATTACATACCGACATACAGTCATATCCTGTAACTATTGTTTGATTTCTAGGTAGGGGCAAGGAGGTCATGGTCTCATAAATACTGCCCGGCTTCAGATTATTCAAGAAGGACCTTTCCTGGGGAAAACCGGGAAGGAAAATGAAACCGTTTGTCATAAACTGAGTAATGCACAACAGAACCGGCGGGAGAATGTGGTTTCTGGATTCAGATTTGAGCTGGGATGTGGAAAATGGTGGGGTTTTAAACGTTTCCCCAGCATCCACAGGGACAGAATGAGGCTCAAGTAGAGAAACACAAAGGTATGTGGTACCACGAGCTGCCACGATTTACAACATGAGTGCTTTAACCCAAAACAAGGTGGTGGGAGATATCTAGTTAAGGAAAGAACCAAGCAAACCCAGCTCCATTCTCGCTGGAGCCACAGACACCAAGCAGAGTGTTGTTCCAAAGGGAAAAGTCTCAAACCACTGTGTATGCGATGTCGCTGCAAAATATCATGGAATCTATTTTCAGTTGTAGCAAACTGTTCCATCTCTTCCCATTCCTGATCCCTCTTCCCATCTTTCTCCCCACAGGTCTTTATCCCTTTTGATCATTGTCATCTGCCCTTCTCTCAGGCCCTCATACTATCACATGGGAAGATATTGATACTGTTTTGACTCACTGAAGTAGAGCAGGCTGTACCCACAGTTTTGATTACTGTGAATTCAATTGTCTGTGGCTGGCCCTGGTTAAAAAAATAGTAAATGGCTGGGTGGGGGTACACATCTTTAATCCCAGCTCTGGGGAGGCAGAGTCAAGCAGATCTCTGAGTTCAAGGCCAGCCTAGCTTACATAGTGAGTTCTAGGATAGCCAGGGCTACATAGAGAAACCTCTGTCCCCCAAACAAAACAAAAGTAATCCACAAATCAACACTGTCTGGGGACAGTGGACTCATGCCATCCTGCTCCACGGTTCGCAGCGTGAGAACCTTCCCTCGGTCCAGCACATCTGTATGGTATTTGTTACCACTGAGTAACTATCTCAGAGATCAGGAGACACCACAGTGCTCATGTCCGAGTGAGAAGGTCAGGACAAGGCAGCACTGTGTGAATATCTGCCTTGAATGTCCCTCACTGCATGTAAGCATCGTGTCATTCCACAATAAACATATTCTTTACTGTATGTGGTGTCAAAAATGCTCTTTTTATTAATAGTTATCATTACTAATCCTTCACTGTATCCAATTTATAAATTAAACTTTACCACAGCTGTGCAAACAGGTTTATATATAAGGTTTGTATATGTAAATAGTAGATGTACGGTTTGGTTCTATATCTGGTTTCAGTCATCTGTTGGTGGTTGGGCTTGGAATACATTCTCTCTCAGCATTAGAGACAGGCTTTATGGTCGCTGATTGCCTCCAAATCCAGCGATGATGTCACTCCTAGGTGACAACATACCATGGCAACCACTACACGTTCCCAGAGTGTGTCTCGACTGCCCACTTTACCTGGCATGTCTCACCTGTGTGTGGTGGTGCATGTCATTACATCACGACCCAAATAGAAGGCAGAGATCCCCAACCCCTCACCCCTTCTTCTCCACTCCCATCATCCTCTTCGCTTCGACGCTTCCCCCCAATAAACCTCTTTTCTTGAAGCTAGCCTGATGTGATCTGTCCGGATATGAGCCGCCTTCTAACACAGCATTCTCCGTGGATAAGGGGGGGCTGATGGAGTTCAAATGGTTCCTGGAACTTGTTTACTGCTCAATAAATATTTTGGAATAAATGCAGTTGCTTCTGCATACCCCACCAGCACACAGACCTCTCCATGAGTAGGTGTTAGTGAAGAGAACAAACTGTTGGTCTCTGGCCTTTGAACAGTCAGCTCCCTGGACAGTTCCTGACTGCCATTTCATTACAAAATAAAGTTCAAACTCAAAGAATAGGAGATCTATGGTCTCATGAGAAGCAGCTTGTGTCATGGTGGGTGGAAAGGAAATGTGGAGGGGTAAGGGGACTTAGAGAAATGTGTAAGAAACCAGAAGAGAATGCATGCCCTTGGCGTCACCGGGTGACATATGCAGCTCTCAACTGTTGAAAGAAGAGTTCCAAGAGTAGGAACTTAGCGGGGGGGAATGTCTCCCGTGATATAGACCCTGCCTGCCGCTAGCCCTGCACACCCAGCCTCACGCCTGCCACCCCATAGGGCTCTTTAGGGAGCCACGCAGGATTGTTTCCATGACAAAGAGGAACAGCAGAGGCAAAGGAGCCAGCAAGGAAACCAGAGAAACATCAGGATTAAAATGGAAAAAGTTACTGTGGTGGAGACTTGAGAAAAACAGGGCATGGTGGGTGTTGTGATTATAAAAAGATAAAGAGTATAAAAATGTGTATATGAGGGTGTGGTGAGGTGTGGGAGTAGAGAAGGAGAGGCTGGTTGTGACCATGTGGAGAGAGGAAAAGGGAAGGGGAAGAGAGAAGAGCCCAAGAGGGCAAGAGAGAAGCGAGGAGGAAACAGGAGGGAGGCAGAGGCAGGAGGATCTCTGAGAGCTTGAGGCCAGCCTGGTCTTCATAGAAACTTCCAGGCAAGCAGAGCTACATAGTGGGTCCCTGTCTCAAAACAAAAAACAAAAAACAAAAAACCCCAAAACAAAACAAAACAGAGAGAGAGAGAGAGAGAGAGAGAGAGAGAGAGAGAGAGAGAGAGAGAAGAGAGAGAGAGCACAGCCAAACAGCAAAACAGAAACCAACCCTCCCCCCCAAAAATCCCTACAAGAGAATTGATGTTACCAAGTATAAGAATATGGAACAAATACTTTTCTTGAAATAAATTAAGCAGGAGAAAGAAGGACAAACGTGTTCTTTGTAATAAGAGCTCAAAGAATAGATGCTAGGGAACAAAGAAGATACTTTTCATGAATGCTAGGATGAGATAAAAATGTGCTGGAGGACAGGAGGAAAGGAGAGATTGAAAGCATTATATGTTAGAAGTGGAAAAAGGGAAAAGTCATCATAATAGTCAAAGATACAAAACTATAAGTTACAAAGATACAAAGCACACGTTTAAGAAACTGGAACAAACCCACCAATGAGCTTAAAATGATAAAGAGCAGAGTGGAGACGGGCGAAAGACGAAGAGTCTTTATTTCTGTCCTGCACAATTGGCGTCCACGGCTAAAATTAGAGAACAGTGGATTGAAAAAGGCTCAAGGACAGAGAATTAAGAAAATCTGTGTGGAACAAAAATATTAAGCTTGATCTCGACAGCAACATGCTCTTCTGTAGTGTAAATCCTCACACATGTTTCCTGGGCAGGGGAATGGATGGTCGCTGTCAGGAACGTCAGATACTGTGTGTTATCCCTTCTCACTGGCAAAAATATCACAGAGGACTCCTTACAGGAGGGACGAGAGCCTAAGGGTCCGGAGGGTTTAATCTGTGCTCACTTGGCTGTGTGCATTGGGCAGTCTGTCATGGCAGCCGGGGTGTGCTGTGGAAGATCTCTGTTTACCTTAATGACCCGCAGAGGCAGGCAGGAATCAGCCAGGAGCAATAAAACCCAAGGATCCACCCCTCACCCACTGATCTTCCTCCTCCTGGGCCCTGCCTCCCAAAGCTTCAGAATCTCCCTAAATAGCACCTCTCTCTGGGGACCGGGTTCACAGTCTTAGCTCACAGTCTTAGTTTTAACGTTGATCAAATTCGAGTTCTCACCCAAGAGTTAAGGCAGACTCTTAGCTGTGAGACCCTTTGCATAAAATATTTACTCCCCTGACATCCAACAGCAGAGTGTAAGCATACCCATTCCAAAAGGAAGGGTCCTGGAGAATAGCAAGGAAAGGCCGGACCGAAGCAAGATGGAAACCTGAATGACAAATATAAATAAAGGGGAAGGGAAAGGACATGACCGCTCCTAGGTGTGGTGGAGGAGAAAGTTTATTATAGATATGTGGGAGAGCATAGCCAGAAGTAGGCACATCTGGGAGAGTCCAGACTGCACGTGAAAACTGGATGTGGGGAGAGGGGGAGGGGAAGGGCGTGAGGGGCATCAAGCACAGCACCCAGGAGGCCAAAGGTGCAAAAGATACCCAAAAAAGTGTGGGTAACCAAAATGTCTGGATTACATAGGGAAGAGCCTCTGCGGGAAGGGCAGCCCAGACTTTGGGCTGCAAAGTTCAGGGTAGGGGGCTGGGTATGCCAGCTGTTCCCTGTAATAGGTAGGGACTGGTGGATGCTGGGAGAACCTAGAGATAGGGTTTGTATTAAATAGGCACCTCAGCCTTTTGTTCCTGGTTTGAAATGTAACAAAAGTTAAGTTTCCAGCCATGAAAACAACAATCTTCAGCTCTGTAGCAGGCAGGAGAAGTCTGTGGTGTCCCGATGTGAACTCCAACAGCCTTGGGTAGCCCTACACCTATGGCTTTGCCTTTGGCAGGCCACAGGGCCATGTGGCGTCTCTCTTCTGGCTGACTCCTCGCATTGCCTGCGGCCTTCCTCAGCAGCTGTCCCACTGTCCTAGCATCTTCAGCTGCCTGGAAAACTCCTCCTTTGAGGTTTTAACTTCATCCTTACGGATCCATCCGTTATCCTTTTGGAGGTTCCGTGCTAGGATTCTGACCCTGCTCACCAGGACAGGAGGTAGAAATGGGCTAGGTAGTTTAGGAGCAAGGATATAGGAAGAGTTCCATTATTGCTTTTTCCCTGAAGCAGGGAGCTTCCTGGATTCTCTGCATGGGATGCCAGAGGGAGAGGATGCTCTCTTCTCCCTGAGTGAGTAGCCCTGCCTGGACGCTGCATGCGCCTGTTCTGCTGAAACTCTGGTTCAGATCCTAAGCTTTCTGGTGAACAGCTTGTGAACTGGTCTCTAGAGATTTGTGGTGAAAACGAGTTATATTTGTTCCCCAATTCCAGACCATCTTATAAATTATTTTTGGGTTACCTCTTCAGAGGGGGGAATATTATAATAGCCTTGATCAGGGCTCTATTGAGGTCCATTAAGGGAAAACTATTTCCTTCTGGTCAAAATAATGAAAACTACCCTAGTCCCGAGTGGAGCTGTGGAGTTCTGATCTACATTGAAGACTACATACCATTGTTTCTTACTTATGAAAATGCAGCTGGGCCTGTCTGTCCTTGGGTAAGTAGGGCTTACAGGTTAAAGACACTTTGTTTTATAGATTTCTTAAGAATTAAAAATTTAAATATAACTTAGTGCCGTTTCTTGACAGCTAACATTCTGGACATGATAATATGAAGACAAATACAAATTTGACACTCACAGTCTGTAGTCTGCTCCTAACAGGAGTCCTTGTTCCCATCTGAAGCCTGTAAAAGGCTAACTTTACTGTCTATGTGTCTGCTAGGATTGTTGTCTTCTGAGTTCTCCTAAGAGTTACCTATTAAGCTCCGATGACAACGTTCTAGGTCTTCTCTAGTCACATTGGCAAACTCTTCCAAATTTCTCCCACAAACCAGCTCCAAAGGCCTAAGACCCACACACTTGATTTATTCCCTGAAATGATCCCACTCTCCTGCTATTAGTCACTTTTTATTCACTGTGGCCAAATGCCCTACAGAAGCACCTGAAATCAGGAAGATTTACATTCAAGCTATGGTCCCTTGGATCCATGCACTTGGGGAGAACATCATGGCCACAGCAGTGACTGACTCAATGGCTGATCAGAAATCAGAGAGTGGGACAAAAAAAAAAAAATTAGCATGGGCTCCGCGCTCCCCCTCCCCGGGTGGTTCAAAGGAGAATGTCCCCCATAGTCTTGGGCATTTGAATACTTCATTCCCAGTTGGTGGCGCTGTTTGGGTAGGCTTAGGAGGCATGCCTTGCAGGAGGACGTATATCACGAGGGGTGCCGTACTTTGAGGCTTCAAAGCCTTGAGCCAAGCCCAGCTTACGCTCTGCTTCCTGATTTCTGTTCAAGATATGAGCCCTTAACCTCTGCTCCAGCCACCAGGCCACCAGGCTGGTTCTTCCTTGCCACGAAGGACTTGTATTCCTCTGGAACATATAAGCTTCTTCTTCTTTTTTTTTTTTTAAAGTCGCCTTGGCCATGTTGTTTTATCACAGCAACAGAAAAGTTACTAAGACAAATCCCAATGACTCATTCCCACTGATCGACATTCTTTAGGCAAGCTCTGCCTCCCAAAGGCATGAGAACCTCTCAAATAATCATTATCTGAGGATCAAGCATTCAAAATACAAGCCTATGGGGGCATCTCAGATTCAAACTATGACAGTATGAGTGTATTCATTATGTTATGCTTTATATTGTAAAGTATAAATGTCTATAAGTGCCTATAATATGTCTATAAATATCTATAAAGTTTATAGACATTTGGGATTGGAAAGTCTTTGAAATCTTTCTACAAAATCCTTCCTACCAAGGGCACATACAACAAAAAGCTCCGAGCCAGCTACTAGAAAATTCTTACTAACTTTTATCATGGCCCAAGCACAAAGGTTGAATGCCTGTACAGTTTTCCTTAATGGTTTCTTAGTTGGACTAGTTTCCTTTTAGAGAACCTAGGCTGCAGCAGCCCATAAACGTTAGGTGTATGCATCTGGGACATCTTTGGTGAGCACTGATGTAAGTCATCCTGATAATATATATATCTGACTTGTTCACCAAGTAAAATTAGCATGGAGAACTTGAAAGTCCTCATTTTTAATATCATTTAAAGACATCTTTACACAATTAAGCTTATGCTTGACAGATGTTTGCTAATCCTGGAGTAAATAATGGTGAATTCAAATATGTAAACATAGCTAGACTTACTCAATAAGTCATAAGGAGAATTAGTTTCCCATGAGAAACGAGAAGTAAGCAGAAAGAGACTCAGAGCTTTTGGTATTTCTTTTAAGTGTTTAACTTGAGTATATACATGGGCCACACAATGTGTATTAGTTTCTTCAGATTTTTGACTTCTATAATGTAAATTATGTTGGTAAACTATCATGTGCTATTTGAGCTCACTGTGGGGCCGTCCTCCTCCTTGCCCACTGAGCCTTTCAGACTCAAGCAGGCTTGTCACAAAATGTCATTTGAGGCCTCTCATCTGGGGAAGGGCTGCCCCCTTAACAAGGGTGAGAAGGGAACAACAAAACAGTCCCCAAATAAAAACATGGTGCCCTTAAAGGCAGCAGAACACCATATCCAACCAAGGCCATGTTAATCCTATAAAATGTTTTTAGAGGAAAATGGAGGCGCTGGAAGGCTAGCTGTGGGAAGGTCATTCATGGAGAGAAAGCTCACCCAGGAACTCTGACTAACTGCTCCAGTGTCTCCAGCTGATTCCTACTAGATGTTCTGAATAGTCAGTTTAAGGATGTCTGTCTATCTATGTATCCATCTATGTACCTATGTGTCTATCTATGTATCTGTGTATCCATCTATGTATCCATCTATATATGTATGTATGTATGTATCTATCTATCTATCTATCTATCTATCCATGTATCTATGTATATGTATGTATGTATGTATGTATGTATCTATCTATCTATCTATTTATCTATGTATCCATCTATGTATCTATGTATCTGTATGTATGTATGTATCTATGTATCCATCTATATATCTATGTATTTATCTATCATAAATAATGAATTTATCTATCATGAATAAATTAATTCACTTGAAACCCAGAATATAGCTACAGTAGATCATTCTTCAAGCAGTACAAAGTGATACACAGATTATTGTTAATTTTTAGTGTCACCAAAATGAACTTTCATGATTCTTTCTTTTTTTCTTTTTCTTTTTCTTTTTCTTTTTCTTTTTCTTTTTCTTTTTCTTTTTCTTTTTCTTTTTCTCTTTCTTTTTCTTTTTTTCTTCCTTTTTCCTCTATTTCTCTTTCCTTCTTCCCCCCTTTCCTCCTTGTGGTGCTGGAAATCAAAGCCCTAGCCTCCCACAGACTAGGCTAGGGCTCTACTTCTGAGCCAGGCCTCTTCCCAGGAGAGTTTCATACAAGATATTAAAATGAGCTCCAGTATGCTCAGATTTTAGTATGGTTTTATATAAGAGTCCTAGAAATGACTCAGTATAACACTAAACAAAATAACTAAGTAGCAAATACATATGTTTGCAAACAGACATAGGAATTAAAAATTATTTTATTGGTTTTTTCTTTTTTCTTTTCTTTTCTCTTTCTTTTTCCTTTTCTTTTTTCTTCATTCTTTCTGTCTTTCTTTCTTTCTTTCTTTCTTTCTTTCTTTCTTTCTTTTTTTTTTTTAAGATAGAGTCTCACTATGCCGTTCCTGCTGTCCTGGAATTTACTATGTAGACAGGGTTAGCCTTGAACACAGAGATCAGCCTGCTTCTGCCTCGAGTCCTGAGATCAAAGGTGGACGCCACTATGCCAGGCTCAGAAATAGAAAGATCTAAAGGACCAGGGGGCTATTAAAAAATTCCCTAGGGTGGGAAACCATTGCCCAGCCCATTTGTGAGGAAATATTATGTAGACAGGTGGGAGGAGAATCAGGAATGGCTCGTGCTGATAAAGAATGGGGGCTCAGGAACTGGGTGAGGGCTGGGATGGCTAAGAGGGAAACTGGAAGGAAGCCACCGCAGGGACAGCCAGAAGGTCGCACTAGGCGAGTCCCTCCGCTCTAGGTGGCACTATCTCAGAGACTGTTCTCAGTTTGAAAGACACTCAGGGAACATATCCCATGCCTCCTCACCCAATACTAAAACCAATATGGTGGACTAAAAGGGTACTGGTTGGTTTTTTTTTTTGTTGTTGTTGTTGTTGTTCCTTCTCCATGTAGACTGGTGAAAGGGAATCTCAACTGCACTGGTAGCCTCACAATGAAAAACCATCCAACAGTTATATAAATGCAGTATACATCACATGGAGAGGATTCATTCATAAAGAAATGGAGACATTGCACTCACGAGGTCTAGGAAGCTGAGAGTCTAGTGTGCAGAGAAGTGAACTCCACCACTGACCACCATTACCCAGCCCTACCCAGTCTTCGTATTATCATACTGAGACCCAGTAAAGTAAAATAATCTAATTTACCTCTGGGTGGTACATCAGCTTCCAGATGTGCCTGCCTCTTCCTCTACCTGGTGAATTCCCACTTAGTCCTTCTTCTATTGTGTCCTCATAGTGACCTCCATTGGTAGCCTGAACCACAACCTTACTTCACAGTCTTGTTAGAATTTCGGTATCTGCTCTACCAGGCTGCCTCACAGGACCTCATGACTTCTTAGATAGCCTACTCCTCATCCTTTACTTCACTGAAGCATGTTCTCACACATCCAGCACGATGGATTGGGTCCTGGAGCCTTGTCTCTGGGCAGTGAGGGAATTAAGAAATAACATGTATAGAAGTGCTAAGAAGGACACTCAATGTCTTTGTTCTATACAGCACCCTGGGGAGGAGTGAGCTAGACTCAGTGCGAGGTCTCTGTAACCCAGCCATCTCAGGTGTTAAACACCGAGAAGGCAGCTGTAGTTGCTAGTTTCTGTACACGTTGATCAGTCATTCATAAACATACGTACTTGAACACACTGTGGGCTCTCACATTTAGACCGGAGGAAGGCGTTGCCATGGCAATGGGTCTGAGACTTTGGGTGCTTGACAGGGCTGTTCCCATGTCGACAGCACACATCCACCTAGGACTTTATCTGCTCTTTGTGCATTCGCCTCCAGCTTCTTACACTCCCTACGGTGGTGCCTGTGGCGTTTGTTGCACAAGGATTTGACTCTATTGCAGAGCCCACCGGCCATCTTCAAATGTCCTTGCTTTCTCCCTACAGACACAGTGTTTAGGAGTTGGGCTCCTGAAACCTGGTTGTTGGGAAGGGCAGAGGGAGGCTGTGTGAATGCAGGCCAATGGAAAAGGTGCAGTACGTGCCTGGTGGTGTGTGGGTCAGGATTCTGTGCCTTTGAATGCATGACTCAATTCTTTGGCTTGCTAGTGGCTCATCTTTGCCAATAATGTTTTTATCTAGAGTCACCCTTGGTGTCTTATCCTATCCACGTTCTTGGCACCATTGCCTAAGAATTCTGATTGAATCATCCTTAGATAGGGTGCCATTCCCTGGAGCCTGGGCAGGCAGCCTACCAGTGGCCACACTCCCAAATACCCTTGACTCTTTCTTTCCCCCAGGAACCATCAGTTCTAATAGCTCCTCCACTAGGGCTAGGGTGTCACAAGACCCCTCCTCAACTTGTGCTGGAATTTTGATTGGCTTGTTCTTGTACAACCATAGACACTTTGAATTAAGTGTGTGTTAGTTTGGAACCCCTGCTCCCCCTCTTCCCACCCTGCACCCCCCTCCCCATTCAAGATGGGAAACACCTCCTTCCCCCAACCCAGCCTTTCCAGAGAAAACTCCCCCTCCCCTCCTGCTTAGAGAAAACCTCTGGGTAACTTGTCTCCGAGTCACTCCTGTCTCCGAGTTTCCGACAACCCACCCAAGACTGCCTGCCCAGGGGCTCAGTTTTTGACAGAATCCTAGCTCCTAGCTGGCACACCACCGTCAATCCTTGCCTAAACTCTGACACCCCCCCCTTGCATTAGCCGGGATGTGTGATGTCACTGACCTCCACCTGTGAGATCGGTGAACCCACCTAGAGCTGCCTCCTCATAAATCTGCTTTTAATCCAGTCTAATCTGGCCTCTATCTGCGTCACTGAAGGAGAGAAAAAGCCTTTAGTGTGCATCCGCCGTGTTGTGTCCGGAGGACAGCATTTCACAGCTCTCTGACTCCCCCGATTCTTATTCTTCTGCTGTGTTCTCATCCTCAGACAGGTGACCTATCTATGGCTCGGCGAGCACTCACCGTCACCATCGGAATCTCAGCATTTTGAGCAGATTGAGTCTGTGTTACCCACTGCCCATTGCACATGTCTCATAAAAGTGAAGTCGGAAACCTGAAGTCCGGATCCCAAGAAGCTGTCAAGTACAGTGGCTTTGAAGCTTGTCTTCGGCTAGTGAATTAATTGCCTTAACCATTTATCACACAATTTTACTGGCCAACAGAGTGGCGTTGGAGTTGCCTGCTTTGTTGATTAGTTTGAGCTAACTCTGAATCCCACTTAGGACCTGACCCTCTGTAAACTTTCCCATCTGCTGGGGAAAACGTGCTGAACCTTGGATCGGAGTCTGCTTAAGTATTTGGCTCCATATGTTGAGTAGGATTGGAGATGAAGTTTTGGCTCTTTTATTTGAAATGCAGACAGAGAATGCATTTCACTGTTTATTCTTTTACTGTGGTCCTATTTGTAAGTTAATTTAGGACAGTTCTAAAATGTCAAAATGACTAAGACATAGCCTCAGGAATCAAACATAACCAAGATTAAGAGAGAGAAATAACCATTCTTTCAGTCAGGCCTCTTTGATTGAGCAAAACACAGCTTATTTAGCTTGGGACAGGCTATTTCCTGTTCGGTGGGAGGAGCTGAGTCTCAAAGCTGGCTGTAGCACAGGGTTCCAGTGCCCCCCAAAGTCTCCTTCTCTTCTTTGCGAGCACTAATCTTTGAAAGATCCTTTCTGAGTGACTGGACCGTGGCTTCTGTCACTTTAGACTCACATTTACCAAAAACCAGTCTCCAGCCTCCTTGGACTCAGGATTCTAGGGTGGCCGGAATTGTAGTTAGTGATCCCTTAAAACAGACAGGAGCCGCTCTGATGCAATGCACAGCAGGGTCTTTATTCTATTTGAGCTAGCTCAGGCCCCTCCAACGCACCTCCTGCACCGCCATCACGCAGGATGGTTTTGGTGGTGGGGGAGCCCCGAATGTCTTTATAAGGCAAGACTTTATAGTAAGCAGCAAGTGTGGGGGTTAGGTAAGCAAGCATCTAATTGGGAGGCTACTGTGACCTTTAACATAATTGGCTGGTGCTGGGAGTCATATCATAAACTTAATTTCTTCTCCCCTCTGCGATGATGGTCGTTAGGCAGGGGTGTGCTTATAACCTGGGGTGTAGGTTTGTTGGGGGAATAACCTGGAGACACTGGCCTTGTTGAGGTTGTAACCTGGAGATGCTGGTCTTGTTGGGGATTAGCCTAGAGACTGAAGATAGGCTTGGGCTTTGTTGGGGGGCGACTTGGAAACTAATGCTAGGTACTAGCCTATTAGTTTATCTGAGTTCAAACTTACGCCAGGTTCTCTAAAGTGGAGTCTGAACTTGATTGAGATTTAGCCTCTCAAAAAAAAACTTGGGCAATTCCAGTCCCTAGATCAAGAACTGTGACTAATGATGTGTCCCCCGCCCCCATTATTGCCAAATAACATCTCTTTTTACAATAATACAGTTAGAAAAAACAAAACAAAACAAAACAAAACAAAACAAAACAAAAAAAAAACCAAAACGTTTCCTAAGATAGAGAAAGGAAGATGCAGGAATTCAAAGCAAAATCAAGGCTCAGTAATATATAATGAAAATTAAAATAAAATTATATTATGATTTAATTTGATATGGTGTGGTATGTGTATGGAAGAGAAAAGAGGGGAGAGAAGGGGAGAGGGAGAAGGAAGGAGGGAGAGTGGGAGAGAGCTTGTTCTGCAGACTGGAGTGACTATCAGCTGAGTGGACGTGGTGATGAAAAGAGAACTCTCTCTCTCTCTTTTTTTTTCTGAGACAGGGTTTCTCTGTGTAGCTCTGGCTGTCCTGGAACTTGCTCTGTAGACCAGGCTGGCCTCGAACTCAGAAATCCGCCTGCCTCTGCCTCCCAAGTGCTGGGATCAAAGGCATGCGCTACCACTGCTTGGCTATTTTTATTATTTTAGTTTTATTTATGTTTTTTTACTTTGTAGGTATTTTGTTTTAATTTTTCTGGATTGGATATTTTCTTTATTTGCATTTCAAATGTTTTCCCCTTTCCAGGTCTCCCCTTTGGAACCCCCCTATCCCATCTCCCCTCCCCCTGTCTCTATGAGGGTGCTCTCCCACCCACCCACCCACTCCCATCCTCCCGCCCTGGCATTCCCCTACACTGGGCATTGAACACCCTCAGGCCCAAGGGCCACTCCTCCCACTGATGTCCAACAAGGCCAGCCTATGCCACATATGTGGCCAGTGCCAAGGGTCAATCCATGTTACCTCCATGGGGCTGCAAAACCCATTTCATTCAGTCCCTTCTCTAACTCCTCCATCGGGGACCCTGCGCTCAGTCCAATGGTCGGCTGTGAGCATCTGCCTCTGTCTTTGTCAGGCTCTGGCAGGGCCTCTCAGGAGACAACCATATCAGGCTTCCATCAGCAAGCACTTCCCCAGCATCTACCATATGGGATGGATTCCCAGGTGGGGCAGTCTCTGGATGGCTGGAAAGAGAGCTCTTAGGGGAACATTTGAGTGAGTTTTTAAGGCTCTGCTTGGTGGCATGTTAGCAGGCACACATATGTATATATAGCTTTGCGAAAGAGTGAAGGTGTATGTCAGTGTGGACTGTGTGGACCATATCAAGCTTGGATTTCAGTGTAAATTGGGAAAGTAGGCTTGCGTCTACTTTTTTTTTTTTTTTTTTAAATTTAAACCACTCCCAGTTACATTCCTGGCTCTAAATTGAACTTCATCCTATTGTTATTTAAATCCCTGGTTTGGGCTGGTTTGGAGGTTCTGCAGCTGAAAGTGCTTACTGCCTTGCCTGAGTTCCTGAGTTCAACCCTGGGGACCCTCCCTGTGGAAGGAGAGAACCTACTCCCTCAGTGTCTTCTGGCCTCCACACGTGTATGGTGGCACCTGCGCACCCACACCCATACCTGCCACGCCAGCGCACAGTTAAACATGCAGGTTTCAAGGCAGGTGTCCTTTAGAGTTAGACGTAGGCATCTTGAAAGTTCAGCCTTCCATCTGGAGCCTGACACTGTCCAGCGGCTCTGAGCTCACGATAGCTTAGCACATCCCCACCAAGCTCTTCATTCTCCACTGTGTTGGGAAAGGTATGGTCTATACCACAGGAGGAGCACACTTCTTGAAGGTCCCCCTGTCTGACTCTTCCCCGAAGGCTAGTGGGACTCTCTATAGTACGATGGTGGGCACAGGGTCGGAGTTGGGTTCAGGGTATCTAGTAAGAAAATGAGACTTAAAGATTTAAATCGCTGCTTAGGACACATCAAAGAAAAATGGATGCTACATAAGGGGACACTGTGTGTCCCATGACCATCACTGAGTCCTTCAAGTGGCCTTCCCTTTCCTGGGTTGTTTCCTTTTCCAGGGTGGCTTCTCTCATTCCTGTGCCAGCAGTAAGATGCGGAGACAATGGAAGGTTTGTGGCCCTGAGCTCTTCCTATGGAAACCCAGACTTGCTGGGTTTGTCCAGGCTGGCTAAGGAGGCCACCGCGCCAGTGAGGACCTGGTTTCTTTATCTTGACCACAAACTCAGACTTCTATTTAGATACTGATACCCAGAGTTTCGTAGGCGAAAGGACTCACCCCCTGGCCAGTGAAAGCAGATGCTCAAACTTCAATCAGATTCATCTCTGGAGATGGGATGTAACTGATTATTAGCCTCTGAATCTATTTAGTAAGGTGAGCACATATTTTTTTTTTTTTAATTGAGAGCACGCAAATATTACAATGAAAACATGCCTGGGATTATGGCTAACTGTGAAGCTGGTTCCACTAGCGTACTGTTTAGTTTGAGGCTCACTTTAGAGACGAAGGAAAACAAAGCCGTGAATGAAGAGAGGGAAAAGTTCAGCTGCTCAGGGAAAACCACCCATGAATGGGCTGACCCGGCGGAAGGGCTTCCAGGAACCTGAGGGATTCTGGGGAACATGAGGCTGTGTTCCCGTGGCTCCCAGAGGCACTATGGAGGGATGGACCGATGTGGGGGAAACTAGCCAACATGGCCTCATGGTGACAGGCTACCTACTGCCAGCTGTTCCTCCGCAGAAGGCAGGGGGAAGCAAGGATCAGACTAAAGCGGTGTCGCTAAGTCACGACACTGAAGACAAGGCACTCATCCTGGCTCTCACCATGTGTCGGATACCCACCACGCTGATAACTAGTGCTCTGACATTTACACTGTCACCCTTTCCTCAGCCCAGTGTCCCACGGAAGCTCCATGAGCTTTCCCATCATCCATCAGGCCATGATCCCTCCCACTCCCTCCCTCCCCCACCAGGCAATGCTTCCAGCACATTCTTCAATAACTCTCCCTCCCCCCAAATTCTTATAAAACCCACATTTTTATTATAATTGGCAAAGCCCAGCTGGATGTAGCCACAATCACTCTTTTCTTTCGTTCTGCATGCCAATTTCTCACCCACACTGTCCCACTGGTCCTGGGTTCTGTCAGTTCCTCGGAAGTGCTGAGGTCCGTCCTGTTCCACCGCCTGTGTACTAGGAGATCTCAAGCCTGGCCCTCGCAAAGCTGGGCCTGCTTACCCGAACTTCAGGTTCCCCGCTGCTCAGAGGAGCTCTCATTTCAAAGCCTCTCCTCGCCCCTGCCGTCTCCTGTGCCAGAGAGAGAACCCTGTCTCCTGTATCAGAGAGAGAACCCTGTTCGTTTACGGCAGGCACAGGGCTCCAAAGTCCTTCTTCAACTGTTTATTATCTCCATTCTCCACGACCAGGAATCTAGTTTATCACTCAACCCCGAGTCTCTAGTATGCAAAGCAGAGACTGGAACCTAGTAGGATTTTTAATCATTTTTTTTTTTTTAATAAATGAACTGGCATTCAGAGAGAAAAGGATTATGTGGGGCTGATGATGGGTTTATTAAAAATTATATTAGTGCTAGGTATGGTGGTGGACGCCTTTGCTCCCCAGTAACTGGGAAGCAGAGGCAGGTGGACGTCTTTGAGTTCTAGGCCTGCCAGGGCTATACAGAGAAGCCCTGTCTTAAACAGGAACAGAAACAAAAACAAAACCCAAAACAAACAACAATAACAAAACAAAACAAACCCAAAAAATCAAAACCAACCAACCAACTAACCAACCAACCAATGAAGAAGCAACCCAAATCATATAAGAGGCATTTGCAAAGCCCTTGAACACTCTCTCGAAGGGTTAAGCTGGTTGGAAATCCCTAAGCACAAGCCACAGGGGTTTAGCATTGTCTGAGCTTCTCTGTTGACGTGTTTCCACATTATCTCGGCTTTTTATTTGTCCTCTGGGACTTTTTATTGAGGTGCTGGTATTGAACCCAGGGCCTTGTGCATGCTAGGGATGCACTCTACCACTGATCCACATACTCAGCCCCTGTCTTCTGCATCTTAAAATTACATGCACATATTTTTCTGGGGTCTGCCTCGGGCCTTTCTTGATGAAGCCTTTTTCCCCTCTCTAGAATACAGGGTCCTAATCTCACTGTCCCGTCTGGTGGACCGTGGAACCCGTGAGACCCAACTCTTGCTGCTCACATGGGGTCAGGCGCAGAAATCCAAAGCTGTAAGTTGTGTCCGGATCTTCTGCATGTTAGTTTCCTCTTTGATTTGCCATAGTCTTCCTCCATGGTGGTGCTGAGCGAGGCATCTAGAACCAACTCATTTTCCTGTGTGTCCTTGGGGAATGAAGACCTGCGGTCACGGGTTCCAGGGAGTAACAGGGATGGCCTGCCAGTCAGTGGGCACAGTACAAGTGAAGGCCAGCTATGACCCTGGTGTGCCTTTCCTGTGTTTGGTCACCTGCAGTCCTCCCTCTCGCCGCCGCCCTCCCATCAGGAAGTGGGGCACTATGCCCTTCCTTTCTGCAGGGCCACCTTCTCAGCCCTTGCAGTTTGTTTTAGAATAACCCTGTGTCCCGTAAGCTTTTGGCAAATGTAACCATGAGTAGTCATCCCAGGATTCTGCCATGCCTAAAATACCCCACATAAGGAATGCTCCTCTAAAATAACAGTGTCTGGCTTTTGGTGTGAAATTGTTAATTATTACATCTTGTGCCTCCGGTGAAATGCGCCATCCTAACAGACAGAGGGATGTGTTGTTCAGCGCGGCTTTTAGGACAAGGCATCGGGTGAGCAAATGAGAAGAAAGCAGTGTCGGTTGAGCATTAACTGCATGACGCACACCGGGCCCTCAGAGGTGACAGATCTACACAAAAACAACAACAGTCACACAAATATGTTGTATACTTCACAATTCGGGGAACTGATCTAGAGGGAAAAAAAAAACGAAATCAAGTAACTTGTTCCAAATCAGACAGCCAGTAAAGTAGAACACATAACAGAAGAAGCGCTTCACAAGCACATCATTTTGTTTTATTCTGAGGTATTGTGTGGCAAATATTATTATGTTCATTTTGCCAGCAAAACGGATCGGCTTGCCTGGAATCCTCATCTTAAATCCTCATCTCATCTCGCCGATTGCGAACCGAGAGTCGCTGTCTCCCCAAATTCACATCCTAGTTTGGAAGACGTTGCGCGAATGTAATTGTGCATTTCCCGACAGCTTAGCAATATATAATGGAGTTGTTGTTCTTGTTCAGTAAGATTTAAAAGAAATATTGTTTTATTAGCTTTAGAATCAAGCTGAAGACACACACCTGCAATGGGGATTGATGTGTTTAGTGAGGCCTGTGGCTATTCTCACTGGCTGACTCATGGAGACTTGAGGTTTGCAGTCTTGGAGAGGGGGAGGGGGAGGGGGAGGGGGAGGGGCAAGAGGAAGGAGAGGGGGAGGGGGAGAGGGAGGGGGGAGGGAGGGGGAGGGGGAGGGGGAGGGGGTACTTTTATTCACCTTCCCCTGCAGGACCAGACAGGTTCTCTTCAAGTTTCTTGCATTTCAAAGATTTTTTTTTTTTTTTTTCAGCACTGAGGGAGGCTGGGGTATTTGCTCTTTCAATTAGGAATCCATGAACTTTCTTTTTCCGGTGGTTCTTGGGGGAAGAGGGTTTCTCTTTATGACATAGTTTCCAGTCTTGCAGCATTGGACTCTAGACCCTTGAAGACCTAGCTGGTGTCACCCTCTCATAAGCCTCTCTTGGCTGTGCTGTGTCAAGCCATCCTCACGACTGCCTTGACCCTTCTCTGTGCTTCTCCAACACAGAATAACACACGTGGATTACAGCGTGCTGCCGGCAGCTGGATTCCCTAGAACACCAACAGACCGTCCTGATGATCAGACTTTTTATTTCTTGAGACCTGTAACCTAGTCCGACCTCAAATTCTGTGTATTCACATTCAGCTGACAGCTGACGATGACACCGGCCTTCTGACTCTCTTGCTTTCATCTTCTAGGTGCTGAGGTTACAGGGTTGTGTCACTCCAATCAATTTGGGTAGCGCCAGGGATCCAACCCATGGCTTCGTGCTCGCTAGGCAAGCACCCCAGCAACCGAGCTATGCCCTGCTGACTAAACAAAGGTGATTAGTAAAGGTGACATCCGTGGAGACAGAGCCTTCAGTGTTCTGCTGAAAGGGAGGCAGGGGGTGTCTGCAGGAATAAGGTCCTGGTCTGGATGGTGGGGTTTGCAAGGTGGAGAAAGGGCTGCATTTGGGTAGGTTTCATGGCATGTTTGCTCTGGGTTGTTGAAAATGGGAGCTGAAGGAGCTGAAGCAAGTCTTTGGGTAAGCTGGTCACTATTGATATGCCAGCTGTTTGGGTAAGCTGGTCACTATTGATACGGCAGCTGTTTTGGTAAGCTGGTCACTATTGATATGCCAGCTGTTTTGGTAAGCTGGTCACTATTGATAAGCCAGCTGTTTTGGTAAGCTGGTCACTATTGATAGGCCAGCTGTTTTGGTAAGCTGGTCACTATTGATAGGCCAGCTGTTTTGGTAAGCTGGTCACTATTGATAGGCCAGCTGTTTTGGTAAGCTGGTCACTATTGATACGCCAGCTGTTTTGGTAAGCTGGTCACTATTGATAGGCCAGCTATTTTGGTAAGCTGGTCACTATCGATAAGCCAATTGTTTTGGTTAGCTACAGCCTTGTCTTTCAGGAGCAAGCATTTCCTAGAGGAAGCAGCTAAGTCACCTATACTTGTTTTTAGTGTGTGTGTGTGTGTGTGTGTGTGTGTGTGTGTGTTGGGGTGGGAAGTCAAGGGATAACCTTGGGTTTGGTCTTTGCATGTTACCATGCCTGAATCTGGGTTCTTCCCTCCTTCACTGGGGCCTTTGCCAGAGCAGTCAGCCTGCGAGGTTCTGGAGACTCTCCTGCACGTACTTTCCATCTCTCAACAGGTTTGCTGAGATTAAACACACACGCAACCGGCTTTCTTTTGGGTTCTGGGGATCCGAACTAGGTGGTCAGTTTTACACGACAGATGTTTTACAAATGGAGCCATGTTCCTGCCCATTATTAATCCATCTAATTTATCACAGGCGTGACCAAGTGACACCAAGAAAGCGTTTCCTGTTCTTTTTGTTTTCTTTTAAGAGTTCTGATTGCATCATAGAGAAGTCATATTCCACTCTGGCCATCTGCATCCACATTCATCTTGCCTATTTCTGATAATACGGATCTTAAACCTCACCAACGTTTCCCAGCGGGGGCCAAGGAGCACAGAGCAGCACTTAGTCTCTAACACTGTGATGTAGTTCTCAATTTAAGACTTTTGCAGAAGACAGGCACGATGCAGGCTGGGTTAACGAACAGCAAATGATAATGTCTGGGGAAAATTTAAAAACCGTTTTATACTTGAAGAATCTGGGTTTCTTTCCCTTTATTTAACACCTCCCCTTTCTTTTCCAGAGAAAAGATAATGTGCAGTCCAGTTTAGCAAAGTCATTCAGGGTCATCAGAGTCCCTCCCCTGTGTTAGGGATCCAGGCTTAGTGTTTGTTCCTCCTGCCTTTCTGCCTTCATGTGCTCAGCTCCAGGCTCTACTTCTTTGGTCTGAATTCAGCTAATGCATCTTTACTAGAATGAATAGAATGAATATGATTCTCGAGAGAGGATGCATTTTACATTACGGTTTCTTCGGGGAAAATTTGTTTCAGCTTTATTTAGAAGAAGAAAAAGGAAACAGGAAATGCTGATTTCTTCAGAAAACGCAACAGATCCCCGAAGACACTTGATTTCATATGGTGATTGTAAAACTTAGATCATAATTGTATCGCTTGCATTGCAAATAAGCCTCCCATAATAATACTTTCTAGAGGGTTTTCTGATCCAGGGCTTCTTTTCTCCTTTAAGTAACTTTTGCTTGGAAAGATAATCCCAATGAACAAATCCTTGCTTCCCGGGAATGTGGATGCAAGGCTGGAGAGCTTCCCTCTGGGCCTGCCTGGGTGTGAATTAGAGGCTGATTTCCTCCCCTGGCCCTGGCTTGTCAATATTCTTGCTCCCTGGTGTCACTCTGCGCTTCGTTGCTGTGTGGTCAACAACTGCTAGCGCCTGGACAGGATCCGAGCCGCCTCTGGAGAGCAAGCTGTGACCCTCACATTCAGGATCCTGGCACACCCTGGGCGGGCCTCTTGGAACTCTCTAGTGACTGGGTTCAGAACAGAAGGGATACATTCTTTGGAGACAAACCGTTTTACTCTCACATAATAATTTTTTCTTATGAATGCAAACCAAAACAGGTATCAGTTTGCAGAATTTTGTGTTCTCTCTGTAAAAAAAAAGCAAACGACATAATAAAAGAAAAAAAAATTCTTAGTCATCCTGTTTCCGATCTCATTTCCCTTCCCCACCTCATTCTTTGTGGGGACACACATGGAAACCTTCTAACATTAGAAGCAATGGCATTATTGGGGCAGGGGTGGGGGTGGGTGTTCAGGAGGTGCCTCTCATGATAGACTTTAATCATTGCAAGCAACTCCAGCAGGTGTCTGTTATTTATGTGTGTTAAGGTGAAGTCTCAAGCACAAACATGTGTCCATGAAAGACAAGCAAAAGCCCAATGCTAACACTAAGTAAGGATAACCCACGCTTTCAGACCTGCTAAACACCTTCTCTCCTCTCACCCCTCGCCCCCTTCCCCTTCTAAAAACCCCAGGATAAAACCCGCTGCTGCTTCTGAGGTTAGCCTTTTCTCTTTAACCTGCTCTCCTTAGGGTATGGCCCTCCCAGGAGATTTTCTCTGGTTCCCTGCTGGCTAGCTCCGAGGAGCTGCAGACGGGAGGAATCCTAAAAGCAACTCCAACTCCACAGCCCCAGTAGCCACAGTGACCTCTCAGCCAGCTGAGGTGGTTGAGGATTTCTGAGAAACTCTGCCTTGCCAAGTTCAAGCGGCTTCCCTAAGACCAGTGTAGTGGGCCAAGCCAAAAGACAGCTGGAGGCCTCTGACCGCTGGAGTTCAAATTTGCCAAGCTTTAGAGTCCCTGAGGGGGCCGGGCCACGGGCAGAGTCAGCGCTGACTTAAAAGAGCTCATTTAGCACCTGCTCTGAGCAGCCAGAACCCAGCAGAGCAGCAAGGCACATGCTCCGCGGGGTTCACGCGGGCACTGCAGGCTGCCCCAGGATCCTCGGGGACCTCAGGAAGCCTCGGTGAGTGTGGGGTGCAGGGCTTCCAGTCTGAGACTCAGGGTGTAAGGCGACTCTTCCTCTGCTGATTTTGCTTGGGTTCCAGGATCAGAAGCTCAGAGATTATTTGCCACTAGGGGAAACTGAGGTCCCTAGAGCAGCAGTTCTCAACCGGTGGGTCGTGACCCTCCCACCTCCGGGTGGTGGCCAATGACCCTTTCACAGGGGTCGCATATTAGATATCCTGCTTATCAGTTATTTAAAAAATTAGTTATGAAGAAGCAAGGAAAATCGTTTTACGGTTGAGGTCATCACAACATTAAAGGGTCTCAGCGTTAGGAGTGTGGAACCACTATCTTAGAGGCTATACTCTTAGAATGGAAGAGGACCTCAAAGCAGTGTGATTTTCCAGGTTTTAGAAGCTTCTTTGAAATGCCTGCTCACCGGGGGTGGGGTGGTGGTGTGGTGGGGTGGGGGGCTCTCCAACCTAGACGTGCTGAATGTGAATCTGAGGGACTGTGAATGTGGAAGGTGGGTGCCCAGCGGGCTCTTTTGTTAAATTAACCCGTTGATGTCTAAGGCTCACATAGAGATCCCTCATAGAGAGTAGTGGGTGTACTGTGGGTGGATTCCACAATGATCTGATACGCTGTACCGTGGGAATTGGTATCTGGCCTCAAACTCGAAACTGCCCTGTGAGAGCTTCTACAAACACTGCTGAGTTTCTAGTGTGTGTGTAACTCCAGAGAAGATTCTGAGCGAGTTAGCTGCTCTCAGAATCTCCATAGGAAGGCCTGCTTCATCTTCAGAGGTGGAAGCCTCTTAGGTGCAGGGTTTCCTAGCCCACGTGGATGCTGGTTTTCAGCGCTCAGCTGCCTCTTCAGAAGCTAATTTTCATTGTTGTTGCTGCTGTTGTCCATTTAGCCTGATTGGTTAGAAGTTTTGGAAGAGATGTGTTTTATGAATTCCGAACAAAATCTCCAAGAGAAACCCACATTTGCAAGATATACTTTTGGATGTGTATACTTTGGTTTATTGCACTACAGTTTACAAGTAGAATAAATAGGTATACTATTAGTTCTTATTTAGTGCTTGTGTGTGTGTGTGTGTGTGTGTGTGTGTGTGTGTGTGCACGCACACGTGCCACTGGTGTACGTTCAGAGGTCAGAGGACAAGTTGTGGGATCTAATTCTCTCCTTCCACTAAGCAGATTCTGGGGAGTGAACTCATATCTCCAGACTTGCCAGCAAGCCATCTTACTGGCTGAGACATCTTAGTGGTCACTAGGGTGTCCTGAGACTTCTGAGGAATTGACGTAAAAACACAATTCCCCCAGGTTCTGACTCATCCCTTCAGATGGGCTCGCTCTTCGTCTTTGCCCAGAACCCACCTCAATAAATAACTGATAACGGAGGCTCACACATAGTTTGCGGATCAGTTGTTGATTTCATACTTTTTCTTTAGGTGGCGTAATTAAATTAAACCTACCTCTTCACTTTTGTACCAATTTCTTGGCAGGTCTTTCCCAGATCCCCCTCTCTTTGGATGCAGTAAGTGTGCGGTGT